>JAEIIG010038440.1:0-97416 GCA_018904695.1 Drosophila parvula | reverse complement strand
AACTTATCTTTAAAATGATTAATGTAATGATAAATGTAAGTGTAATGTAATGATAAATGTAAGTACACCTTATTGAAGAATACAAAATACAGTCTTAAATTCAATAATCTAACTTCATAACTCCAAGATTAAATAACCTGAAAGTGGATTAGAAACCAGGTTTTCACTATTTTGCAGTCGAGTGTTCCTCGTTCGTGTTGGATTCCTTTGGCCCGATAAATTCTACCTGAGAGTTGGCGCAGTCACGCCTTTGCATATGTCTCTCCCCCGGCACATCCTTGGTTGCCTCCTTAATTTATGTGAACTGCCGCGACTACCAAAAAGTATCTACATATCTATGCATCTCTTCCCTGTTCCCGCTGCCGCTGTATACTTGCACAGGTTGTCTCATCCAATTTGTACAGTTGGGAATCAAGGATGGAAAAGGACCAAAGTCGCAGACTTAGTGCAAGTTAACCCCCAGAAACCATTGATTCCCACGATGGGGTGGGAAATCGAATAAAAAATCCATTTTCCCCTGGATTCCCATTCCCTTTTCCGGGGTAAATGTGGCAATTTTTTCCTCATATTTCAGAACAAAAAAGGCGCCGAATTACAAAACAAATTACAAAATACAAAATAAGAGGCATATTTCTCACTTTTATGATGTTTACAGGACACGCCCCCTCGGCCCCACGGCATTTACTTCGTATTTCGTGACCCTTCACCCTTATTAGAGCAGCAGGACAGCGTTTTTTTTCTATATATATTTTTTTTAATTTTGAATTTGGAATGGAAATTTACATAATTTATGGGCAGCAACAAAAGTCACACACAGATACGGGATTCGAGTCGCAGGGCGGAGATCCGCAGCATATGCCGGAAACAAGTATGATTTTTTTTCATTAAAAATTTGTTTATAATTTACGATTTTCTTCTTTTTTTTGGAGCAAATGAGACGCAAATTATTTTCGGTGCGCGGGTTTTTGCTCCTTGGTTTGATCAAACGGCCTCATTAAGAGCTCATTAAAAATATGGCGCTAGTTGTTCTTGAGCATTTTAACACGTTTTTAATTTTAATGCATTTTATGGCTCCTCAACGACGTCCTTTTCCGTCACAGTTCAGCGTTCCGGCGACATCATCATCATTGAATTTCACCGCGGGCTGACTTTCACTTGTTGACTGCGGAAAACCCCGGGAAAATCCTCGTCAACGTCACCGCACATCAGAACGTCAAACTTCATTAGGAAAGTGGTGAGGAGGATGGCTTTTCCGAGAGCGGAGGGTTGCTGCTGCTGCTGCTGTTGCGGTGCCTTCATTGTTTTTATGGGCTGCGCTAATTAGTTACGAAGTCATAGAATTTAACAGGCATTGCTCTCGAGCACTGTCATGCTGCTGTCATCCATCCCCTTTCCTCGGGATTTCCCTCACTTGATGCAGTCATCATTTGTGGTTTTCCCCGGGAGTGGGTGGCCTCTCAACTCGGCAATAAATTCCGGCCAAGAGTTTGTGTAAAATATAGCCACAAGGTATGGAGAATGTATATTAATTCAGTTAAGTTAAGCTTACAAAAGTTAAAAATGTGATCGGTCTTTCTCTATTAGCACCTACTTCTCGAAGACTAAAAAGACTAAAGGCTAGAGAGATCAAGTTAGTTACAAATTTTAGAATTTATATCTTTAAATTCTTGCTTCTATTTCAATTTATTTGATTTGTTTTTAAAATATTTTCGTTTGCCGCTTTCTTGCTGTGTAATACGGTCACTTTTTAATTGAGGCAGTTGGCAATGCTGGCACCTGACAGTTTAACTTTCTTCTATTAACGTACTACGGTCACACTGCTGGAAGAGCTATATAAAGAGCCAAGTTTCTTCTGTAATCCTTAGTAAGCATGCAACTACCTCCAGTTGAGCCACCTAAGTTAATTGTTTTATTTTCATTATTTTAATTTTTTATTTTATTTCTATGATAATCTTTCTATTAATCAAAGAAATAGTATTTTCATATATATTATATATTTCTCGTATGAGGTAGTGAGACAGTTCCTTCTTTATTTTGTTCCTAACGTATTATTATTATCCTTTCTATTAATTAAAGAATTTATATTTTTATTTCTATCTCCCGTATGAGATTCGGACATGTTTGCTTCATCATTTCGATTGTTTTCTTTTCTTATAAGTTTTGTTTTAATTTATTTTTTATTTCTTATTTGAAGGGTTTTTCCATGGCAGCATCTTATGATTATGACTAGATAACGCACTGCATTGAGGACAATATAAATATTTTGATTTTATCTTTGTGGTAAACTGACAAACCTTTCTATTAATCAAAGAAATTGTATTTTTATTTATATTTCTCAAATAAGAATGTTTTGTTGCTAATTAATTAAAGAAATTTTATTTTCATTTCTATCTCCCGTATGAGATTCGAACATGTTTGCTTCATTATTTTGTTTTGTTTTTTTTTTTATTTTGTGATAGTGAATTTTATTAAAAACAATAGAAATATTTTTATTTTATCTTTCAGAACATGACCTCTTTTTTGGACATAATGTGTAATTTTATTTTCAAGAGTAATATCTTGGTTTCTAAGCCGGCAATTTGTGTGTAAAATCTCCACCACAAATTAATCAGAAACGTTCCAGACTGAATTACTTGACCACCACATAGGACCAGGACAGTCAGATCCCAACTAAGTGGTAACTAGGACCGAAGCCAATTACAAGAAAGCACATTTGACAGAGTGAAAGTTCAGGAATAAGACGTTGGCAGGTCCATAAATTTGCGGTCTGCACGGACATAATTATGCAGACAGGCGGTCTCAAAGGGTTAACTGCCGGCAGGAGGGGAAACTCCCTTGGCAGGGGCTTGTAAATTAAAAATACCACGCCCCGCCGTGATAAATCAAAGTCAGTGGGCTTTGTATTGGATTTGCCGACAGGAATTTGTAGACATTAAGCAAGCCCAACTTGAGAGTTACAGCCCATTCCTCAGACTCTTCCTGTTGCTTCCTGGCATTTGAATAAAGTTTTTGGACCTTGTTGGGGAAAAGTGTCGCTGACATGTTAAGACTTTGGCCAAATTTATGGTCCGGGGTGGTTCCTTGGGGTTACTCGGGAACCGGAGACACCACTACCAGTTGTGAGCCAATTTTTAAAATTGAACTTCAAAACATACCACCAGAAAACCCAAGCTAATCACATTTCACTTCGTCCGACACATGTGCTTTTTAGATCTCTCTTTTGACACATGGAGAAATCCATTCATTGTCTTCGTGTTTCTCTAGAGAGGGCCTAATGCGATTATTTGCTGTGTTTTTTGCCCCAAAATCTGTCGGAGGCAGGGGCAGGATTTGATTAAATTGGATCGCAGATGCTCATAACTGTCACACATGGCACAGGACCACACAGGACCTTCACTCTGTTCTTATCTGTGTCGTGTCAACACCAAAACCACCCAAAAAACAAGGAACAAAAACATGAAAACAAGCAAATAAAAAGGGAGGGAGCAGTGAAAAATTTCAGAGGAAAGTGCGAAGATTTTTTAATACCCTTAAAAAGGTGGAATTTAAATTTTCACTTTGGATATGTATAAGGTTTCTATATGTTTTAGATGTTTATAACTATAAAAATGCTTCCCTTCAATGATTATTCATATTTATTATTTGTTTATATTTTTTTATATTGAAAATAAATATTCCTTATACCAAAAACTATTATCCCCTCTCCGAGAGGGTAGTCAACAAATTCCGGAGAGTTTTTCAATAAACCCATCAAAAGGTACGAGTGCTGACGCCTTGAACCCTCACCCATGTGCGTGTTGTAACCCCGCCCCGAATTTTCCCGCCGATGATGCCCCCTGGCTAACTTTCGTCGTAAACGCAATTTGATTTATGGACAATGTGGAAATTGAAAATTGTCGCATGGTCACTTTAATTTGAGAGTTATGCGACTTTAAACTGAGTTAGGGGCGGTCCTTTCTCCCCCTACCCCCCATACTGACAATGATGATGATGCGGCAGGAAGTGAATTATGTCATGCCTCGTTGTGAGGTTATGTAGCTAACGCTCGTGCTTGTCAAAAAGTACAGCTCCGCCCCGAGAGCTTTCGTTTGGCGACGGCAACTGTACTTGCGTTTGGCTTGGGTTGCGTGTGAAAACAGGAAGCGGCACGCGTCGCTTGTTAGCCGCTCGCTGTTGCAAGTTAAAGAGCAATTTCTGTGCGGCAGGACAACGGACCGGGTGTGACCAGCAACCCCCCTGTGTCTTTGCCTTTGTCTAGTGTTTGATGTTTGCTCCTCACCGTTTAACGCTGGCTGCTGAAGTGCCGCATTGGTTTAGTGTCAGCTTATAGTTTTGACATTTGTCGTTGCCGGAGCCCAAAGCTGACTGCAGATGAGTATCGGAAGTGAGTCCGGCTTGGCGAGGATGATGGATGGGAAGTCCTGCGGATTTACAGCGATCTGCTGAGGTGTGAAATATGCCATGGAAGAGGGGACATTTTTGACTATTGTGAGCGTGTTTTGATTTGTAAATGGATTATTTTCTTAAAGTTTATAAACAATTCAAAATATTGATATTATATTGGGATATTTTGTAAAGTATAATATTTCATTTTAATTTACATTATTACGCTGCTAACTAATACTGAGTTACTTGGTTCAGGGTTGGCATTTATACATTTTTATACACAAATATAAATTGAATAGTTTATTAAACAAACTATTTAAGCGGCATCACAAATAAAAACCAAACAATTAAATTACTTGTATAACTATATACATAGATCTTGCATTTTTTTCTACTTAATTAAATAACTTTAATATTTTTTTATAATGCACGTTAATATAATAAACAGTGAATGGTTGTATTTGTACATTTGTGACGGAAGTTATATTTCACTGACTTAATGATTTTACTATCCATACTATAATAGAGTCAATGGAGTCCATCTTTAAGCAATTTCTAAAAAAAGGCAATAAATAAATAAATCTTTGCCCATCTTAGCAGATTTCAAGTTCGAAACTTACTTTTGCGGTGAATATTTAAATTGCTTTTGTTGTCCGCCTGGATCCCTTTGATTTGCATCTTTGTTTGACCTCAAGGATATCTTTCGAGCAGGTAAACACCACAGCAGCGAGCGTCCAACATAGTTTGAAAAAATTCATTTTGATAGTAAATACAGCAGAAAGTATTTGCTTTTGAGCTGAGTTTTGATCGACGACTGAGTCTCTGGTGACGAGGGCTCGCTTTTTAAATGGCAGCTGTTATCAGCTTGGCAAGCCCCATTAATGAATTCTCTAGAATACAAACATATTATTAGTAATTTCTGTCTATCTGAGACAATCTTTCTTTATAAAATCGTAGAATCGTATAAGTTGCCTGGAATTTAAAAGCGATTAATACAAGAAAACTAGACTTAATATAAGCTAGACTTAATATTATATTTACTGTTTTTTTTCGTAAAGGGAGAAGGTCCTAAAAATATTATTTACAATTATTAGAAATAACTCTTAACTAAATAATAAAATAGGGAAAATTTCTACCCAACTTACTAAGTTCTGTGTTTAATAAATACAACGGAAAAAGAAGTGTAAAAATATATTTAAAAGTACTATAAAAATTATTTAAGTTCCTTTATAATCTGCAAGCCCAACTAAATAATAAAAAGCAACTAAAATGAAATAAGTTCTTATTAAAAAGAAGACACAATTTATTGTGAAAACAGAAACAGATGCTGATGGTCATCTTCTCCCCCCTCGATGAAGTGTGAAATCCACCGACGAGTGCCCACTATCTGCCCTTGATTTTCTCACCAATGTCCTGACATTCCTCGGAAGCATGTTAACCCTTTACGGCGATCCCTCCGGGGGTTGGGTGCTTGAAAAAGTTGCACTTATTCGGCAATTATTGGAAATATTTTCGAGTTTTAATTGAAAAACTGGTGGCTCTGGGCCACTTTCATGCATGCCTGCACCTGCTGCTGGCTGTTCACAATTAAAATCGCTTTCCCCCGTCTACACCCGGCTCCGTGCTGCATTCGGAAAACTTTTCAGGGCTATCACTGCTATGGGGGGATTTTATTTTTCATGGCTTTTCAATTTTAATTGAAATTTATGCGCAGCTCTCAAAGGGTTTGTACCGTGCCCGCTTTGGTCACGTGTTCGCAAAAAAAAAAAACAGAAATAAAGAGTGTTGCAAATTGTTGAAAATTTCGAAAATTTACATGAACAATTCGCTGGGAGCGAAGGGGTGTGATCCAAGGTCGGGTATGAAGCGGAGTCCTGTGATTTACAGCCCGCACTCTCGTAATTTATGAGCGGCAGCACTTGAAAAAAACAGAACAGAACAGAACCCGAAACCGAACCGAGAACGGAAAGTGCATGCAAAACATTTTGTTGGCGCCATTTTATTGTGCTTCGGCTTGTCCATGTGTAAAATTTGAAATTGTTGTAAATAATTACCCTAATGGCGCCCGCCCCTCCCACATCTTTCCGGGAAACCCATTCCGCTTCGAAGAAGTCGCAGTTAATTTTTGGGAGCCGGCAGCGTCGCCATTTGTAATTAAGCCTAAACCGTTAATATTTCAGCCAGATAAGAGAGACAGAGCAACTGCATGCCCCAACTCCACCGCTGGCCATAAATTCACAGCCAAAAGTTGGTCCTTTCCAGGATCAAGTCCACAAAATGTTTGGGGAAAAACATTTTACGGTTCGGCGAAAGCGAATCTCTCCGACTCACTCTCTGACTTTCGCCCAGCCATTCCGGGTCCGGGTGTTAATTTCGAAGCAGATTTTTTTTTGTTTCCTCCACAGAAAGTGAAAACTCCCCGTCGTTGCCAATGGGTTTTCCTTTGCCAGCATTGGCAGGAATTTAATTAGCATACCGAATCGTTAACAAGATTGGAAAGCCAGTGAGTTATGCAAAAGTTTCGCATGTTCTTTTAGGGATGAGAAGAAGGGTTGCTCCTTTCGCAATCAGGGAATTTCGAAATCAAGAAATGTGGCCATGGAATTAAGACGAAATCTAGGGAAGATCTTCACCTAGGTAGGATTTACTAAGAAAATGTACTGGGAAAAGGTTAATCAAGAAATCTTAATGCAATGAATTTGTAGTGACTGAGAAACTTTTAAGGAAACTTAAGATTAAATATTTGTAAATATTCTTTTAGTTACTATATTTACTATTTTACTATACTATAATCAATGTTTTTTCGGCATGCATTCATAATATATATTTTGTAATAATACCAAATATTTGTTTGTTGCAAAATCGATTCTTTTCCACAACAAATCCTCATTAAAATATGTTAAAATATGTTTAATATGATAATCTCATTAAATTATGTTGACTAATATTTTAATGAGGTTTTGTTTTGCAAAAACCTTGTTTGCGTTAACAAACACATGTTTGCTGATTTTTTAAAGCTGTCAAATCCGACAATATAAAAGAAATAAATGTATTCCACGAAGTCTTATCATCATGATTAATAACACAAACAAATGCTAGGCAGTCTATTAAAATTTGTATTAATTCCGCTTGTTTAGCAATAAACCAACTCAGATTCAAGCAGATTTCATTTCAGAATTAATCTAGATTGTTAAACAATAACACAACTTGTAATTAGAGTAAAACCAATTGGCATTCATTTAAATTTTAAACAAGTTAAAAACACTCTTAAGGTTGAGACATTTTTACAAAAAAAAGCGAAAAATTATAATGGTATAATTATAATTGAATAAATAAGTATTGAATAGTTTACCAAGTCAACAATTTTGTTTACAAAATAATAAAATTGCATTTTTTCCCTATAAAAATTATATCATAAATAAAAACCAAACAAGTAAATTATTTATAAACTTACACTGATCTAGCATTTTTGATTATTTTTATTAAATAACTTGTATACTTGTTTACTTATGTAGTAAATAATAAATAGATGTATTTGTACATATGCGGCGTAAGATATATTTCACTAAATTAAATTTAATTAATATAAATTCACTATAGTTCAGCTTTAGCCAATGTGAATATCTGTAGGAAATACAAAATAAATAAATCTTTGCTCATCTAAGCAGAATTTAAATTCAAAACTTACTATTGTGATGAATATTGATGTTGATTTTTGGCAGTTTAAATCCTCCCCATGGCTTCGCCTTTCTCTTGGGAGCCGCAAGAATATCTTCCGAACAAATAACGAGCATAATGACCAGGATCCAACATAATTTAAAGTATTTCATTTTAATAGTAAATCAAGAAAGTAATTCCTGCTATTGAGCTTTGATAGTTGATCGACGACTGAGTCTCTGGTGGAGATGACTCGCAATTTAAATGACATCACATGGCAGCTGTTATCAGTTTGGTTTTACCGCCGGCGTGCTTGTGAATCCCATAATGAGTCCCAGGAAAAGCCCAAATACTAGCTGAAACCTCTGACAATTTATTTATAATTTTTGTTTGCTTAACTGAGACATCTTCACACACATTATCCGGAATATCTATTTAATATATAATATGAAATTAATTTATTTGAAACCTTGAAAGAAATGTAAAATGAGAATCAAATATGAGGACAGTTTTCTATGCTGTTTTTCAAAAAGGTTTTTAAATATCTCTTAAGTATTTAAACTTTAAACTAAAACTTAAATAACTCTTAGATAAATATTTACATAGGAACAATCCATAAAACAAAATTAAATTAATTAAAATATATATTTAAAAATAAAAATCACCTAAAATTAAATAAACTCTTTTGAATGAATATTTATGAATTTGCAGCTGCTTTCAGATTCACTTTCATCAATGACAGAGAAAGTGATGTGTGAAAAAAACGAGGCGAAATACAGCTGAAGCGCCATCCTTAACCCATTGTCACCCCACTCGAACATCTAAACATGCATAAATTGCATTATAAGCGACCCAAACAAAGCATTAACAATCGCATCGGATGGGATCACAGCCCTCGAAGCATCAGCGGCCATAACTATTCATTATCGGCACATAAACGACCCTCGAGAGCACTCATAACTTCAAATTTTTATTAAATAAACAGAACAAAGCGATGTCACACACTACTAGCAAAAAGGGAGGAAGGACATCATCCTTCTGACCCACTAAATTGGATCTGCGGATCGAAGGAGAACCCTTTCCCGGCTCACATCCTCCCCCCCTGCCTTCATCCGGCGTAATTCAATATTTGACTAGATGAGATTTATGGCCACAGGGCCATCGCCAAGCTACTTCCTGCTCGGCGGCGTCCTTCTTTCGCTTTATTTGTGCAAAGTATAATTTTTGATTTAGTGCGATTTGTGTCAACGGGTTGCGCAGCGGGTGAAGGAGGAGGCGGGGCAAGTTTCGCAATATCGCACAAGTGAAAGTTTTGTTTATTTTTCCCTTTCCCTCCACCCGTTCCATTCTCAGCGGATATGAGACCGCATGCTGATTGTCACTCCGAAAAAAAAAAAATAAAGGAAAAGGGGTTGGAGATGACCCAAGTGAAACCCGGCCTGATGGAGTGGGTGCGGAAGCGGATGTTGTGCCACCGGAATGCGCATAAAACTTTACTATTATTGCGAATATTTTGGTGAAAATTGAATCGTGCGCTTTGCCTTCCCGTCAAGCAAATTGCTTTGTTCGCGCTAAATCGCGAGGGAATCACGAGGATCTACGAGGGTGACTCCGGCAGGTACAGCTAGCAGGAAAGCAGGATGCAGGATGCTGGATGATAAGACCAACGCCTGGCGCTCAGGCAATTTGCCGGGCAAATTTGCATAGTCAGTCGTCAAAAGAAAAGAAAAAAAAAAGAAAATAAAGGGTTGATTCGCACGGCCGGAAGTGCGCGACAAGCGAATTTATTACAGGTTGCATTAGATTTAATTTTTAGACGGGGAGCGTGCGCGGAAACCTAAATATTTCCAATCTAAAATCTAAGAGCTGCTCGACATCCAGGGGACATATCACAAGAATTTTTCTTACACATATTATGTACATGGCTGGAGATTTACATAGGGAGATTTACATAAATGATAAAAATGGCATTTGTTCTCTATATTAAGTATTAGTTTTTATGATCAAGATTTAATGTAACGGAAGTTTGCATATGTAGGCAGTTTTATTACATATTTAAAATCATTACAAATACCTATTTAATAGTTGTTTAAAATTAATAAAAGTCTACCCAGACTTTATCCTTTAGGATAAAGCAGAGGTCCAGGCGAAGCATTTGAAGCTGTGTAAAAATTAAATTTCAATAGACGCAGCTTAAGTAGTGTAGATCACAAATATGTACATTGGTTTTCACAGCTTCATTTTACATTTAACACATATTTACGTGTAAAATACATAGGTATAATCATCTTTTGGTTTGAAAGTTGGCTAAATTACATAATAACGCGTAAATGTATCAGAAATACATTGGTTTTAACAGCTTCATTTTACATTTAACACATATTTACGTATAAAATAAATAGGTATAATCATCGCTTGGTTTGTGTGTTGGCTAAATTAAATCAAATTGCTTAAATTAAATAAAGCGCCATCTGGCGGTGTAATCACTGTATGGTTTGTGCATTGGCTAATTCAATAATACCTTAAATACATTGTATATAAAGGTCCAATTTACCAAATGCATGATTTCATGTACCAGGCGCTCAGAATGCAGCAGAAGGATGATTTGCTGAGTATAAACATATTTCATAACTGTTTAGTGCTCTCACGAGAGCTGCTCTCTTCAACTATCGACGATCGACTGACGTGGACTCAAACCACGGTTGTGGGCACGGCTATCTATATACGCGATAGATTTTTTAATCGATTAATGTCTTCGCCGTGGACTCAAACCACGGTTTGAGACCCTACTATCCATTCATGGCGAAAACTTTTTTTTAGAATCTACTTTCTGCTGCCTTCTGTTCGCCTGGTACCTGGAACCATGCAGTTGGTAAATTTGTACTGGGGAAACTGCCGATTAGGTTGTTGTTGTTGTCGAAACAATAACAAAAATTGCCGCTGTTCACATTTCAAGTAACAGGCGAACAGAGCGCAGTAGAGCAACGATACACCTACATAATTATCTATGCGATGACGTCAGTCGATCGGTTGCCCGTAATCAAAGAGAGAGCAGTTCTCGGGAGAGCACTAAGCTCTTACAAAATAGGTTAGCGATCATCCTCCTTCTGCGTTCTGTGCGCCTGGTACCTGGAACCATGCATTTGGTAAATTTGTTCTGGGAAAACTACCGATCAGGTTGTTGTTGTTGTCGAAACAATAACAAAAATGGCCGCTGTCCACATTTCAAGTAACAGGCGAACAGAGCGCAGTAGAGCAGCGATACACCTACATATTTATCTATGCGGTGACGTCAGTCGATCGTTTGCTCTCGTTGTGGCGAGCGTAAGATTTGCCAGTAATCGAAGAGAGAGCAGTTCTCGCGAGAGCACTAAACTCTTACAAAATAGGTTAGCGATCATCCTCCTTCTGCGTTCTGTGCGCCTGGTACATGGAACCATGCAGTTGGTATATTTGTACTGGGAAAACTACTAATTAGGTTGTTGTTGTTGTCGAAACAATAACAACTATTGCCCGCCTCTCACATTTCGTGTAACAGGCGAACAGAGAGCTGTAGAGCGACGATGATCATAGCTAAGCGGTGACGTCAGTCGATCGTTGGCTCTCTTTCTAGCGAGCGTACAAATCATGGAGAGAGCAGTTTCCGCGAGAGCACTAAACTCTTATAAAATAGGTTAGCAATCATCCTCCTGCTGCATTCTGAGCGCCTGGTACGTGGAAATTGTGCTGGGACAGCCGTGTATGGGAACTTATTATTGCCGAAACAATAACAAAATGTAAACAAAAACAAAAGGAAAACATATAAATCAGCTGTTTTTGTTTCTATATGTATATTTTCTATGCTTAGTGATACAAGGTAGATTTCATAATAATAGATTGATGTGCTACAATGAATTATAAGACAGTTCAGGTAGTTGGAGACTTTCGAGGAGGAGGATGCAACTCATTTAGCGACGTTTCATCTCCTCTATCTGCTTCAGCAAGAGCTGCATTCGATCCTTCATCAGCGGTTGCCCACGCTGCGTTTTCTTACTGATAGCCTTGGTCTTTTCCAAACGCTGCTGTTTGTATGCCTTTACACGGGCATCTCGCTCCGCCCGCACCTTCTCCTGCTCCGCTCTCTCCTGGGCAAACTTTTCCTTACGCTTATTCCTGCGGATCTCGGGTTTGTTGGGCTTATTCTGAAAAATGTGGGCAAATTTTAGTTTAGAAGTGTTTGGTCTGACGTTTTCCGACTTACTGCCTTGGGTTTTACTTGGTTTTTGCTCTTGAAATTGGGTTTCTGTTTGTGCGCCACCTTGCCAGGACCCTTAGCTGGCTTCCTGCCAGGTTTTCCATGTGATTGTGAGCCACGCACAGGCGGCATGCTTCAAAATTAAAATTAAATTAAATATTTCGAGCAAAATAATGTGTTTTCTAAACAGAGCTATCGATATCGCAGACATTTGATGTTGCCAGACTTTACAAAGGTTATCAATTTAAAAATATATCGATACTATCGTGATAGAACACATGTTTTCGGCCCGCATTTACCAACACTGCCAGTCTGTTATTCTTTTTCTGTCAGGAACTTTAATCAAGATGCTAAAAATTAGTAAATTTATAACACAAAACGGTAATATAAACATTAATTACTTTAAAGTAAAGGTAGCTAAAAGTAGTTTCTATCAGTGACAGGGGCCAGACAACAACTGGTGGCCACCAGTCGCTTTTACTCGCAGCCACCGCAAGCTGCCGACACCTCCGACCTGCCCATTGACATAACGAATCCTTACGAAAAGGACCCGCAGCAGTGCATCCTGTGCAAGCACGACATTGCGCCGCACTACAAGAACGTGAAGCTGCTGTCACAGTTCCAGTCGCCGTACACCGGTCGCATCTATGGCCGGCACATTACCGGATTATGCAAGCGCCGTCAGGAGCAGGTGGAACAGGCCATACTGCGCGCCCAGCAGTGTCTGCTGATGCCGGGCTATCATAAGGACCTCGACTTCCTGGCGGACCCCAAGCTCTTCGACCCGGAGCGACCTGTACGGCCGCACAAGTACTAGTCTCTGTTTAAGTTTGCTTTTTGTTTCCGCGTCGCTATTATTGGAATAAAGTTTCTTAAATTTAAAAGTTTGTAATGTCTACGTTTATTTTACTCCTCCTCCAGGTAGCGCAGCATCTCGAGGGGAATACCCAGCTGGGTGAGCAGGTCCCTTTTAGTTAGTCCAGGCTCTGCCATTGCTTGTAGATCGTTCACGGAGGCGATGAATCCCTTGCGCCAGATTTCAATGTCGCCTTGCAGTTCGAGAATTCTGCTGCTTTTTGGCGGACTCGGCTCCAAGTTCTTCTGCGAAACCTGTTCCTGGGGTTTGTTCAGCGGCACTAGTTCCTGCTTTTTGGGCGGGTCTTGTGGCGTATCCTTGCCCTTTTCGTCCTCTGGCTTGTTGCAGTCTCTTCTGCGCTGAGGTTTCTTTTTGGACTCATTCGCTTTCTTTGTCTTTTCTTGACAACCCGAAGGCTCCGTATCCTTGATTTCCTGGGCGATAGCAAACTCCAACTTCTTTTTAGTCAATTCCGTTCTGTTTTTGGACAATCCTATCCTGCGGGCGCTTAAGGATAGTGGAAATGTCCGCGGAGTATCCAGACTCTCGCTTTTGGGTGTTTTCACTGACGATTCCTCCCCAGGGAGACGCACGAGAGACGCAGAGTGACAGGCACGTCTAACCAGTCCCAGTCGGGGTCTTCTGCCAGATTGGGGCGTGGCATGCGCATCTCCGGACATTATAAATCCGGAAAAAGTGAAAAATTGCGGAATATTTTGAAATGTTTACAAAGTTCAGGGAGGGTGCACAAGGGTTGCCAGACTGGGCGGGGTTGAAGTGGGCTGCCAGACCTAATGTGGCTGGTATCCTAAAAGGGCGCCAAATATATTTGAATAAGATTTTTAAAATTAAAATATTTTATCATTTAAATTGTTTTAAATTGCGCACAAAAAATGGCTATATAATATTATAAAACAGAAATTACTGCCAAAGCGATAAACACAAAAAGTGTTAGAAAACAAAAACCTGTTTTTGTAGCATTATCTAGTAGTCCTGGCATTATTTTAAAGGACGTTTGACATGAGGACAAGGACGTTTGACATGGCAAATTTCATTTAACGCCGAGAGCTCGACCCGAACAGATCAAACTTCTACAATAAGCCAAGGAACAGGTAACTTATTTATTTATTTAACAAGCTAAGCCCAGCAAAGAATGTTACACTCGTTAATTTGTTAAACGATCTAACCAATGAACTCTTTACTAATTTTATATTTTTACTTATCCATTTTTTATAGAACGAGGCTACATCTTCAAACGAAGCAGATTTATTGTGGAAAAGCGGTAATTATTATGTGTTAATTGCCGCAGCTCATCAAATTTTTAATTCGTAAAAGAATGGCTCAAAAAAAAGAGTTGTTAACGAAATACACAAACTGTCAAAAACAAAAAAAATGATTTGGGAAATAAGATAATTTGCATTTCTTTGATCTAATTTTAATCCCAATTCTAGTCATTCTTGCCCTTCTTCCATTCTATCAATAAATCTAATCTGAAATTACACTTTTCCCATTCCAATTCAGCGAACATAAAAACCAAAGAACCAAAATGTCCTCGAATAATAAGAATAATAAGAAAAATAAGAAGGCTAGGGTCCCCAAATCCCAGGCTTTAGCTCCAAAGCTTTGCCAGCGCATAATCGATGACGTAGTTGCCAATATGCGTCAACCATTCCTGGATGATGGCGTCGGCCAGCAGACGCTTGACCGCATGGCCTACATGTGGCGCAGCAAGTTGATGAAGAGCAAGTCATTCGACCAGGGCTCGGCCATCCCGGCCATACCGCCGCCGGGCAAGGACACACAATTGCCCAGCTCGTCCTGCAGTCGACGGACCGTCAATGTGAAAAGGATTAAATTGGGCACTGCCAAGCAACTCGACGGTGCAAACTATACCTCAGATGAAGAGAGTGTCGACGGCTTGGAGATAGCGATTGATGATGATGATGATGATGATGATGATGATGGTGATGACGGCGATGACAATGACGACGGAGAATCAGAGAAATCAGGATCTGAAGAAAGTAGCGTTAAGGAGGAACCACTTAATAGTGGCGATGACATAACCGACGATGAAGACAGCGAGGTCAAGTTCGAGACTGAGAACGTGATGGCCTGCCAGTACGATATCGTGAACCGTTCGCGCAACAAGTGGAAGTTCGTTCTCCGGGATGGCATGATGAAGATGAACGACAAGGAGTTTGTGTTCAAGCGTGCTGAAGGGGAAGCCATGTGGTAATTTCCAGCAACATTACACAGAAGATACATCCTTTGATCATCAGGCTGGAAATCTGGAAATATAAACGTTAATAGGATTTAACATAAGAGGGATTTCCGCGAAAATGATCCACACTTACATATCCCATATATAAACAATGACAATAAATCGAAACACGACAATAAAGAGATTTCTTTCTTCTTCAATTCTTGTCAAAAGGAATGAGATTAAGAAAATATGATACAAGAAATAGTTCTACAAGAATAGTTCTATAAAAAAACTTACATTTTTTGTAAATTTCAAGTTTTTATTTATAGCTAATGAAATAAGTCGTACTATTAGTAAAATGGATGCAAATAGTACATCATACGTAAATAGTTAAACTTAAATTAACAATTTGAATAGACAATATCGCTTCAAAATAAACATAATTTGGAATTTCGAATTAAACAGTGTAAAGAAAGAAAATCGTAATAATTTTTTCAGAACCCATTGGACTTATGTCTGTAATTGTTCTTTATTCTATGCATAATTGGTATGAATATAATATATATAAACTCGCGCTGTTCAATCCCGTCTCTGCGGGGGACTCTGTGTGTATATAAAGTGTCTACAAAAACTATGCGCGCGGACTCTCTATATGCTAAATCGTAATCTGTTCTCTATGACTAAACGTGACCTGATACTGATACATACTTCCGAATCATCGGGAACGACTCGCGTGTACACATTTGGCTTCTTCTTCTGCAACGAATCCAGACTCAGACCGACTCCTGATATGGACTATAAGCTAAAGTAGACGTAGACGAGGCCTAGGGGCTAAAGCGATTGACTGGCTTACAAACTGAACGAAAATGGGGGGCAAACCGAGCTTATTGCAGCGATCGGGCGGGCCGATCGGGAGATGGGCAGCCGACGAAGCCTTAGGGATCCAGCTTATGGTACCGCTCTACGTCAGCGCCACGGAAGGAGACCTTGCAGACGCACACCTGATCACGCGACAGAAGCACCAAGCACTCGCGGCACACGAGGTGGCGACAGGAGCGGATCTCGTAGCCAAACTGGTCGCTACGGCAGTTAATGCAGCTGTCCGGTGCTGCTGACGATCCCAAGCTGGCACTAGAAGCGTTAATTGCCACCTGGCTGAAGCGCGTGATCTTCTGCAGGGCCTGCTGGATGGCCTGATCGATGCTGGATGAGGATGATGACGTTGTGGTCGAGGTAGATGCGCTGCTGGCCGTCACGGTGGCACAGGCCGTAGTGGCATTTTGACTGTGCCTTGCCCTCTTGGCCGCCGGCGGCGAGTGTGGTGATCCACCACCCAGAGAAGCCGCCGATGAGGAGGTGGCTGTGGCAGTGGCCCTGCTCTTACGCTGCTGCTGCTTGTAGGCGCTGCTCAGAGCCGAATATGTGCCAGCCGCTGGACTAATCTGGCCCGGCTGACACGTGCTGCTGGCGAACTGCGAAGCGTGGCGGCGACGCAGCCGTGAAGATCCCAGAGATCGCGGCACCGCCTTAAAGTGCTCCGAGTTCTCCATGAGGAACTTTTCGATGCGTGCCTTCAGCGCCAAGTTAATAATGGCCTTGCGCTGAGCATTGTATTCGAGGCCAGTGAAGGGATCCGATGGCTGGCGGCCCCACTTGGCCTCCTCCTCGGCGTGCTTGTCGATGGTGGACTGGTCCACCACTTTCCCAGAGGGCAACACGGTGGGGAATATCTGGAAGGGAGAGTGTTACTCATCCAAAATTAGGAAATATTCCTTAGTTTCTCCTTACCATTAGCTCCCAGGTGATGGAGTCTAGGAATTCCTCCGGTATGTCCAGCGAGGACTGCTCCCTCAGCTCGGGAACGTGCCTAGGCGGCGAACGCTGTCCTGTATTTCCCTGTGAGGCATCGCGCTGCCCGTAGGGATCGCTGATCTCGCTCCAGATGCTCTTCACCAGCTCCCTGTCCGCCTTGTCCAGCGAGCGGGCGGGCAGTCCCCACATCTGCACCTTGCGCAGCACCGGCGGACAGCGTTCGGTGGCACGTATGACTACCTTGACACTGTTGGTGCTGGCCAGGATTTTGTGGGCGGACTTGAAGAAGAACACCTTCTCGCTCTGCGGCTGCCCGGTGGCGGCGGCAGCATTGGAGCTGCTTCGCGAATTGTAGTCGCTCTGGTAGCAGAAGGTTACCGAGTCCACGCCACGTCCCAGGTCCCGCACGAATGCCACGCGCTCCCAGATGCCGTCATGGCGACCGTGCAACTCGAAGGCTGTGGAACGCAGGGCACCGCTGGAGGGCCACAGTTTGATGACCTTCATGTCGACGGCCTTGGGGAAGTCGAAAACAACCTCAACGGGTGGCTTGCAGACGGCGAAGCACATGAAGCCCCGCTCCAGCTGCTCCACATCGTCGGCAATGAGATTGGCCGCCGTGAAGCCATCCTCGCAGACGGCGTCACTTTCCACGGACGGCTTGAGCTTGGGATTCAGGAAATTGATCAGACTGCTCATCCTCGTGCTCTGTCTCGCTCCCCACTCGCTTCCTACGTTCTCTTGCTTTGTCTCCCTTGCCCCTTCCTGTTTCTCGTATCTGTTTTATGTCGTTGCCCCACCTGCTCTTTATTCGCACAGAAAATGGCGTCACTGGCGAGCGAGTCTTTTGTTGTTGCGTTTCAGCTGCTGCTGCTAGTGCTATAGGGGGATTATCCTCTCGTCGTACTACTACCCTCGATCTGCTCTGCCGCCGCTGCTGCCTAATCTGCCTCAATCCGGGTCCTGCTGTCCTGGACTTCGGCTGGCCTTCACACTCGGTGCTGATTATTAGGTTTTTTTTTTAATAATAAATGCAAATATGGCTAGTGTGCCCAATGTTGAAAAATTCGTTTACACTTTCTGCGGAAACAGAGCGGATTTTACCCTACGCACGTACTGGTCACACTAAAACAGTTTAACACTTGGCGTTGCCATACTATTCGAGAAAATCTGCCGGTTTTAGACGTTTACCCGCTCCCTACGCAGTTTTTCGCTAATCACAACCTATAACTCGGGTCCGCAACCCTCTGGTACATGGCCGGAAAAGCCTCCAGACGGGCTCGGACACACTCGAGACGGAAAAAAGTCTCAATAGCCCTCGAGCAATTTGGCGTTGCCAGACTTTTAATCCAGAACTTAAAAAGTCCACCATCCAACAAAACTTTAGTACGAATTTCGATAACAATCGATGCTGTTATCGAATAGGACAGTTGGCGCCAAATTGAAATGTATGCCTAATGTTTAGTAAATTAGTGATTTTTGCACATGAAAAATATTAGAAATTTGACGATCTCATTAAGAAAGTTGGTATTTATCATATTAAAGATTTAACTTTGAATACTTATCTTCTAAATTATTTTATTTTGTTTATAAAATCCTTATTTGTTTTTAAGAATTGTATACAGTTTTTATTATAAATCGGTTGTATTTGGACTTTAAAGAGCAAACAAGCAAAAATTGCTTTCTTGGTTTCGCAAAGATCCACAAAATACATACATAAATGAACAACAATAAATACTATTATATTTAGATTAAGCTGATGTTAAGTGCTTTAATCTTTGCATACCTAAGTTAGCGAAAATGATAAAGTTGTGATAAGGTTATTGGTTCTATACCGCCTAACCTTTTAGACTTCATTTCAGAAAACAAAAAAGCACAAAAAAATGTTAAGAACACACTATAGGGACCCCCTGAACCTTCTATAAAGAAATAAAACCTTTGGCAAGTGGTGCTGAATCGCCGAATTTGCCGCTTTTACGATGTACAATTTAGAGCGCTGCAATCTGCCCCACCGGAGGCAGATTATGGCCACTTCTTCAACTGAAAATAAAAGTTCCACCCGAATTGGAATCCACAAGATTAGGCTAATCTCCCGCTGAATGGGTTTTCCCGCTCTTGTCAATGGATTCGTCCAGCTGGTGGCTAGATAAGCGTAGGCTATAAGTGGCCCCACTTGGCGCAGATTTTCTCCAGTTACCCTGCGAACCATGAGGGGAATCGTGCTCCTGTTAGCGGTCGTTCTGGCCACCGCCGCGGCCGTGAATCTACCCGGAGTACCGGTGGACTTTGAGGTGGACGATCATGTGCTGTCCGCCATTGCGGACGACATAGCCGAACGCCTGGCCAACGAGTATGTGAGCTTCCTGAAGACGGGCGTGGAGACGCCGGAGTTCCAGAGACTGACCAAGCAGCTGGCCAAGTCGCACAGTCAAAAGGACATCTTCACCCGGAACATGATCGATCTGGAGCCCAGGGATAGCTTCTTTGTGTGCACGGCCTGTCGCTCGGTGATGCGGGTCTTCATCCGTACCATTCGCGACGAGGATGGGGAGCTGCATAGCGATGGCAGTTCACAGCTGATGAAGGAGTTCGCCATGGACTTCTGCCGCCGTCTGAATCTCCAGACGGATGAGGTCTGCGAGGGCCTGATCGACTCCAACCTGCCAAGTGTAGAGTATATCATGCGCAACTCGGAGAGCGACTCCCAGAGCTTCTGCTCGCTCTTCATGGAGTTCAACTTCTGCAACACAGGCTCCAATCCCGACTACAACTGGACTTTGCCTGTGGACAGCACTGGCGAGGCATTAACCGGTTCCAAGGCGGACACTCCTCGCTTCAGCGACTCCGATTTGAGGATCTGCCAGTTCACCGACATCCATCATGATCCTTTGTACGAGGTCGGCAGTCTCGCCTCCTGTGCGGAGCCCATGTGCTGCCAGCGGAATAAGGACACCACTCAGGGAACCAGCGAGGCAGCTGGCGCCTGGGGTGACTACCGGGATTGTGATTTGCCCTGGCAAACCTTTGAGTCGGCTCTGGATCACGCGGTGGCCAATACGAAGTGCGACTATGTCTACCAGACCGGTGACATCGTGGACCACATGGTGTGGGCCACCTCCGTGGAGAAGAACACCGGCGTGCTGACCAAGGTGAGCCAGCGTCTCAATGAGGCCTTTGGCGATGTTCCCGTCTATCCCTGCATCGGAAACCACGAGCCCCATCCCCTCAACCTGTAAGTGCTACCAAAGGAGCTTCGTTATAACGCAGGAAATTAATATCTCTAAATACTTAATTAACTTGCAGCTTCAGTCCCGAGGGCGTTCCCGATGAGATCAGCACCAAGTGGCTGTACGAGCACCTGTATAACGACTGGTCAAAGTGGCTGCCCGCAGAAACCAAGGAGACGATCCTCAAGGGCGGTTACTACACGGTGTCGCCGCGCACGGGCTTCCGCATCATCGCGCTGAACAGCAACGACTGCTACACGGACAACTTCTGGCTGTATCACAGTGGGACGGACAAGATCCCGCAGCTGCAGTGGTTCCACGACACTCTCCTGGCTGCCGAGAAGGCCGGCGAATATGTCCATATCCTGACCCACATTCCGTCCGGTGATGGCACCTGCTGGTCCGTTTGGGCCCGCGAGTTCAATCGCTGCATCACGCGCTTCAGCGGCACCATCAGTGGCATCTTCACCGGTCACTCGCACAAGGACGAGCTCTTCGTTTACTACTCGGAGGATGAGGGACATGCCACCGCAGTGGCCTGGAACGGTGGCGCTGTTACCACCTACTCGAACAAGAATCCCAACTACAGGCAGTATTCCGTGGATCCGGCCACCTACCAGGTGACCAATCACTGGACCTGGATTTTCAACTTGACCGCGGCCAATGAGAAGCCGGATGAGCAGCCCGAGTGGTTCCTGGAGTATGAGTTCATCAAGGAGTTCACCGAGGACACGAGTCCTGCCGGCATCGACAATCTGCTGGACCAGTTTGCCGAGAATCCCGCTTTGATGAGGAAGGTAGGTTGAAGATGTCTTTAAGATTTAGTTTACAGGAAAATAGTTTGAAAGATTTAAAAGTATCCTATTCATCTTGTTTATAGAAATGTGTATTAGTTTATATTTAATCTTAGAATAGTGCCATATATGTATATACTTTTATATGATATATTAGTTAACATACTAGCTTATTGATAGTGGAATATTTATTTTTAAATACTCCCTGATAAGATAAGAAGAAATGCCAAATTGATGACCAGTTTATTCATATTTCCTGCACCTTTCTCATCTGTTACCTTTTATTTTCCATTTAGTACTGGCGTTACCGCGTGACCTCGGCTGATCCCCAGGTTAATGGAGGCTGCGATCGCACCTGCCTGGCAGGATCCCTTTGCCGAGCGGCTGTCACCATCAATAGCGAGCGAGGACGCTGCGAGGAGCTTCGCGAGAAGCTGTTCTACGCTGTAAGTTAACCTTAAATAAGGTTCCTAAGAAGTCACAAAACTAATTATATTATTATTAATATTCCCAGCTGGATAATGAAGATCCTACCACGGAACCACCAGATGGTGGTGACGATGACGATGACAATGGCGGTGGCTCCGGCACAATGAGCCTGCTCAGCATTAGCTCCCTGCTGGCCCTGGTCATGGCCATTCGTCTTAGCTACTAATTGTACCTCCTAAGTTATATAATGGGAATGGATTCCATTCCGAAATGGTGGCCACTCTCAAGTGGCGAATAGAAGTATGCGCTTATCCCTATCGAAGCTAATCTTGTGTATATTTTTTTTTGAGGGGGGGGGGTTATCTCGTAATATATAGACTTTGTTTTTTGCAGGCGATTGCACTATCAGCTAATGGCGATTAGCACAAATTAGGCAATTGGTCCGTGCTGGCCATAAAACAGGCTACAAATATTTATGGTTTATGGCCCTGGCAATGGCGATGATGATGATCATGATCATGATTAAAGGTAGCACGTGCAGAGGTGATCGAAACTACAAATGGTGGGAGCTTAGGTGATATAAATGTGAAGGATCTTGTGACCCACTGAATAGCTTTTAACTTTCTTTATGAGCAGTAAGAGCTGCTCGCTTTAACATTATTTAATAGCTTAGGATGTCATAACAATCAATATTTCCATGGATTTAATACATCAAAAGCAATGCTAAAGGACCGAAGAATTTGTACTAAATACTTATCAATAATATCTGAGAATAATACAACTTTAAATCGGCTGTAATCGGAGTGATTAATAGTACTTATAAAAATACAACATGTTTTTTCTTTTAAAGCCACAACTTCCCTTTAACTCAAGTGACTTTCCAGGAATATTTGTGAATCACGTTTCCTTTTCAAATTTAATTGCTTCTTCGATTGTTGTTCTTTTTTACCTTTTTCTAAATAAACATAACCCTTCACCGATTAGGCTGGTCAAAAAATCTGCCCCCTGATCCATAATTAGTATGGGCTGATGAATGCTGGCATTACTTTCCGGTCCGATATCTCTGCATCCGATAAGCACCTGTGCTGATAGCGATATGTATAGCCATTAAGGCTATAAGTAGGGGCTCGCTTTCCATCCTGGGCACAGTTCCGTCATGAAGTTGATCTGGAGTACAGCTCTCTGGGGGATCGCTCTCCTGCTTGTAGGCTGCGGGGCCTTCAGCCTGCCGAACGTACCCGATACCCTGACCCAGGCGGAGCGCCTAACAGCGCTCAGATCAGGTGGGTGAAGGTGTAATAAGTCATTAAAGGATCAGCCTCAGTCAGTGCAGTTTGAACTTAGTAAAGTCAGAGTGGAATTTCTTGGTAGTGAATTAAAATCCCTATCAATATGTGAAATGGCTTTGCTTTGCGAATCACTTCAGATAGTGGCTAAGGCGAAAATTGTTTGGATTTGTCGCTGAGATAACTCCCAACTGACAGCTTCGATTGACTGACATCCGTGATGGGTTTTTATTTTATTTTTTTCATTTGGCAGTTAGCTTGGCGGAGGAGATAAGTCGCGAGTATCTCAAGTACCACCGCACCGGAATAGAGACCGACCGGCTTAAGGAAATTGGACAAGATCTAAGGAACAGTCACAGCCGAAAGGCCATCTTCACGGAATCAATGGCTGACCTGAACTCCATGGATCAGTTCTTTGTGTGCACCCTGTGTAGGTCCACGGTTAATGTCCTTATTCGCTCCATTACCGAGAGCGAACTGAGTGAATCGGAGCGAGAGGCACAAGGCAAGGCTCTGACACTGGGATTCTGCGATTACTTTGACATCACCACCCAGGAGGTGTGCTCGGGTCTCTTCGATCTCAATTATCCCATCTTGGATTTCATTTTCAACGAGACGGCCGCCGATTCGCAGTCCTTTTGCAGCATGCTGCCGATTAACATTTGCCAGGTGAAGCAGGATGAGTACAATCTCACGCTGACCATTCAGGGGGATTCGCCTACGGAGCATAATTCAGAGTTACCCGCTCGAGGCTCGGACGATCTGCTGATCCTCCAAGCCACCGACATTCACTTTGATCCCCAGTACCTCGTCGGCAGCAATGCTGCCTGCGCTGAGCCCATGTGCTGCCGGGATGCGCTGGCCTCGGGAGCGGACTCCTCGGCGGCTGCTGGTTACTGGTCAGATTACCGCGCCTGCGATTCTCCCATACACCTTATCCATAGTGCCTTCCAGCACATTAAGGACAACCACAAGCTCGATTGGATCTACCACACGGGCGATGTGCCGCCGCACAACGTTTGGTCCACCACCAAGCAGGGTAACCTCGATATGTTGACCGAAATCGATGGACTCCTGGCCGAATACTTCCCGAACACGCCCATCTACTCCTGTTTGGGGAACCACGAGCCACATCCCACGAACGTGTGAGTACCCATAATTTGCACAGCCTTGGCACTCGTATTATTAAGGTAATGAATGACCCAGATGGTCAGAGTTCAAAGCGTGTCCGAAATTAGGTTGGTCCTGGAAATTGTTACTAGAAATTGGTGGGGTGAAAGAGTGATTTTGGGGTAATTCCAAGTAATTTAACTTAGCAGAAAGGAGGAAGTATAGAGCAAGCATTATCTTTGACACAAAAGTAGAAATATTAAGGTCATTAAGGGTGGCAATAATAAGTAACTCTGAAAGTAAGTTCCGTAAAAAATTCCTTTTAAATATCTTCATAGCAAGAAAGATCTGTTTAACAAATCTGAAGTAGTAATATCTATCTCAGTTAAGTATTATCCAATTACAAGTTCCTTTAAACTACCTTTTTCCGCCTCATAAAACTTGTAATAAAAACGAAATAGTGCTCTTATATCTTTGTACTATATGGTCTTTGGTAGCATTTATTGACTGTGTGAACTCTTCCTTATCTCGGCGATATCGTAAAATGTTTAACAAACATACAATTTTGAATTTCCCACCAGCATAAAGTTTATGGTAAATTTTACCCACAATAGCACCCCCAAAACCGCACTGCCATAAAGTACCTTATAGCCCACAATTCCTACTGTTAATTAGTATAATTTTGGGGTAAGGTTTTACCCTTTGCGTAAACTAATCAACTGATAAAGTGAACTAAATGGGGAATACTAACTACTCGTGTTTTATAGGTTTTTAAAGCACATAATAGTTTTTTAAGTGCCTTTATGCTGTCGGAAATGAGAAAGTTAAGTTCAAGAAGCATTTTTACAAATTGTATAATCAATATATACATTTTTAAAATACTAAAAACATAAATTGTTGGGTAATCTTAATAGATATATAGTATTTATTATTATTTTACCTTCATCCCCCTGCAGTTTTGGCAATGACGACATACCCACCGGCCTGAGCGTCCAGTGGCTCTATGAGCACGTGTGGAGTCTGTGGTCCAAGTGGCTGCCCGCAGAGGCGGAGACCACCATTCTTCGTGGTGGCTACTACACCGTCTCACCCAGCCAGGGCTTCCGAGTGGTGGCTCTGAACAGCATGGACTGCTACCTGTATAACTGGTGGCTCTACTATAATGCCACCCTGATCCAGGAGCAGCTGCAGTGGTTCCACGACACCCTACTTTCCGCTGAGCAGGCTGGTGAAGTGGTCCATATCCTGACCCATATTCCCGCTGGTGATGGTGATTGCTGGAGCAGCTGGTCGAAGGAGTACAACCGAGTGCTGACCAGATTCAATGGCATCATAACTGGCGTATTCAGCGGACACACTCACAAGGATGAGATGAACTTGCACTATTCCGATGAGGGTTATGCCACGGTGGTGAACTGGAATGGCGGCAGTCTGACCACATACACCGATACGAATCCCAACTACAGGCTGTACGAACTGGATTCCAAGAGGAAGCAGGTGGTGGAGCATCACACGTACACCTTTAATTTAACGGCGGCCAATCTGAAGCCAGATGAGCAGCCGGAATGGTATCTGGAGTACGAGTTCACCAAGGAGTTCACCGAGGACACGAGTCCGGCTGGCATTGACAAGCTGCTGCTGCAAATGGCCGAGAAACCCGATCTGTTGCGGAAATTCCGGCGATACAAGTTCACCAGTTCCGATCCCAAGATAGCCGAGGGCTGTGACGACGCCTGCCTGAGCAAGACTATCTGCCGGATTGCCACCAGCAATTACAAGGAGCGCACCCGCTGCAAGGAGCTGCAGGCCATCCTAGCCGAGAGTGTGAGTAGCTCACAGATATATTTCCTAAATACTTTACCTGTCTGATGTAATATTTTCTCCTCCCTTTAGCTGGAAAATGAGGACCAAACCGATGACAATGGAGGAGGCGGTGCCTCTGGTCTAAAGGTCATTAGTCTCGCCTCCCTGGTGGCTCTGCTGACTGCATCCGCGGTCCTCAACTAAGACTTATCATGGGGCTATGTATAGCCCCCTTAATCGTTGGCGATAATCGCCAACTTGAGGATGATCATAAAACGAGCAATAAAACCACCGAAAGAGATATAGATGATAAACCCGAAGAACAATAAACACACTTGATTCTTGTAGTCAACACTCAGAATGTTCGATATACATGTATATATATATATAGTACCTAAGATGCCTCTCGGGTAGCGAATACTTTGCGAATTAGCTGGATTAAGTTAAGAGTTAAGTTTAAGCACTACAATGGAGTCCGGGGAGGTGTCTTCCGCATCCGCTCGACGGCGTTTCATTGCTGGAATCTACATATTTCTTCTGTCGTTTTTCCTGTTTTTTTTTTTTTTTTTACAAACATTTACACACTTGGACTGCGTCCCGCTCGCCGCTTAGAGCGCACACATGAGCGTGGCAATGTCCAGGTCCTGCACATCGGCTTTTCGCAGGACAAGGGCCGCCTGGTTCTGATAGCGGCCGGAGGATACCAGGCGCACGGTGCTCACCCCGCAAAAGATCGCCTGCTCCGGTCCTGGCTCGCTGGAGGCACCACACACAGCGCTCGCCTGCTCCATGCCCAAGGCGTCCAGGCCAGCGGATCCGCCAATCTCCAAGCGATCACTCGGCATTTGACACTGTTTGTGGGTTCAGAAAGGATTAGCTATGGGGGAGGAGTCATCTCCAGGTATACCCACATCGTAGTTGACCTTTTGCTGCGCCCGCACACTCTTGCCGCCGATCCGCAGGCTGGCCAGGGAGACCACGGCCGGGAAGAGGGCCGAGATGGTGCAGTTCCGGGCCTGGCCAAAGTTGGTCATCTTGTACATGGCAGCAATGTCCTGGACCAACACATTGCAGGCTATAAAATGGGGATTTTATCAGGGATTTCGTTTCAGATTCAGTATTCTAAATAAACTTACGCTGTGTGATCTTGTGGAATCTCACATTGGCCACAAAGGAGCCGCGCGAGGGGATGCGGTACTGAAGGAGGGCGGCATTCTGACTGGAGCGGAAGAACTTCTTATTGCTGACGCGGGGCCTGCATAAATACATAGGATAATCCTCAATAAAGTATGTATTAAACAGCATTAGGGTACCGGACACCCACCATTGCCTGTAGTTGTTGCAGAACTCGTAAACACGCTCCTCCAGCGGCCGATGGTGATCCTTTATGCCCGGAAAGTACTCGCCATTCAGCTCCCAGCCATCAACGAACTAAATTAGGAATCCATGTTACATTCTAAGGCATATTTAAAGGACATTCCCGTGAGCACTTACCGCCATTAGGGCTCCTGTCTCGCAGTTCGCATCATAGTGCTTCATTGTAATCTCAACAATTGTGTCTGGCTCGCCAATCACATAAAGCCCACACACCTCGGGGCTCGGCACTTCCTGGACATCTGCTCCGGTTCCTGTTCCATCGCCTGGAACCACTCCGGGCAACACGCCAGACCCACCACCGGCCCCTGCACCTGCCCCAGCACCTGCTCCTGCTGCTGCTGCCGCCTCTAGTTCGAGTAGAGCCGTCTCTCGATTCAACGCCGAACTTAGGGGATTGAGTTTCTTGAAGATGTAGTCACCTGCCTCGGAGGCCACATGCATGCAATCTAAGGAAGGAGGTAAGACGGAAGGGTTGGCATTTAATGGTATTGCACTAGGGGAAAAACGGGGCAAGCTTATGTTCAAGAAGGAAGTGGAAATGTATTTCCAGAAAAGTATGTTATTTCCACTTGAAATGATATCATTAGAAACTTAATAAATGTAGATCTGATCTAGTTTGTGAATTAAACAATGGGAATAATATTTTTTCTTTGTGTGTTAAGTGCAGTTTAAGCCCGCCCAAAACGAAGTGGCTAACCGAATCAGAAACCAATTTGTCTTGGCCAATTTGAAGGAGTTGCCGGAGAAGTTCTAAGGAGAAGTCTGTGGCTTAAGGGAGTGAGCGATTGAAATCCCCTTTGATTGTTTCCATTTTGGCTTCTGGCAACAATTAATTTATCATGCGCATCCACTTAATGCCCGGCCATCGTTGGCTGATTTATGGCCAACATTATTAGCCGGGTCACCCACTCAAACATGGCTACATAGCATACATATGTGAGTGCGGTTACGGTTGCGGCTTTTTATGACCTCGTCTCGGGGCCGAAGAAACAATTAAACTAGTATTTGACTTACTTTTTGTGACGCTCTTGACATGCATGTCACATACTCGTCCTTATGTGGGCTTGCCGGCCCCGGAACGTGAATCCCTTGAAGGGGAATAGGTGAGAGTTCCTTGGGTAGCAGCAAGGAGCCTCGATACGACTCCTCCTGACACTTGGGCGCCAATTCGTTTATGACACTCGCTAATTGCTTTCGAGTGGCGGCGTTTTTTTCGGCCTCTTAACATCTCTACTTATGTGCGACTAGCGACTGACAATTAAAATGGCAGTATTCATAATTGATTAGGCATTATGGTTTAATAATCATAAACAGAGTGCCGCCGCCGGCAGCGGTTAGCGGGGTAATCATAAAATATTCAGTTTCCATGAGTTCCTAGACCTTTGCCTATTTCTTCTCTCACTGAATTTGAATGGATGCTTAAATTGATTTATTTTTTATTGTATTTTGTTCCGAGTAACTTTGTCTATGGCTGCAATATATCAATATGAATTGAGCTGCTTTGTATTCCAACAGAGTTTTCATTAATCCCTCGGATTAGAGTGCTTTTCCATTTGGCCTTTCTAAAACGGAATTTCTATTTATGGAAGTGACGTCATTGAGCTGACCCCCCCGGAAAACCCTGAGCCATATCAAACCAAGTTTTCCCAGGCAGTTGTCCTGGCTATAAATAAAAGCAATTATAAATTGGCATAGCCACAGATCTGCTGATGTTTCACCTGATGGCTGATGCAACTTTCCCGTTCCTCTGACCCTAAGGATGCGGTTGCTTTGACGACTTTCCTCTTCCCTTGGGAAAATGAAAATTGAAGTGGGCGAGGGTGGGCTATTTTTCCGGGATTAACTCAATTGAAGTTGTGGCACAAGTTGTTTGGCCATCAAGTCATGGAATTTGTTAAGTTTACAACAATGTTTGTTGTTGCCAGCCACTGAGTGACCACAGATCTATTTGTAATCTTTAGTATTTTCCATTTGGTCAGTTTGGGTCGCTCATGTAATATATGGTTGCGGGGGGGGAGGGAGGTGAGTAGCTGGATGGAGTGCACTTTGATTTGAATTTTAATGGGGCAATAAATTTGTGTTGCCTGGTTTTTTATAAATTGCGTATACGCCCCGAGGGCTTCGCAGGGATCACAGGGCGGAGACAAGCAGCGTTCGCTCACAACTTATGCAAAAATCAATTTGAGAGACAAGTAAACAAGGTTTTAGAAAGCGCTTTAAACTTGTCGCTACCGCCAAAGTGCATTTTCCCAGCCAGTCACTTGACTCGGCAAAAGTTTCGCTTCACGTTGCATGCGAGGCAGGTGTGTGTGGGTGTGTGTGAGTGGCAGCTTACCTGAGACAGTGTGCACATTGTGCGGCACCGCCGGGCTGGGGAATAACTCAAAGGACCGCTTCACACTGGGCCAGGCCTAAAAAGGGAAGAAAAGATAGCTTTAGATCCTCAAGAAAATATTGAGAACATTCCTTAGAGTTTACATGTAGAAACACCGATAAAATAGCACGAATATCTATGCCTAGGAAAGTTAATTATTTATTTATAAACATATATAATACTGATCATATTTTTATTACTAAGAAAACTCTATTTGATTCTATATTTAATGAATTTAGGAATTATAGTAGGGTGGCTATAGAAATCACCAGGAGTTTTAAAACTCTTTAAAAGGTATCAACGATTATGCTACCTTAAATCGTTCAAAGAAACAGATTTACACTGGACTTGGTACCTCAAAAATGTCACTTAAAATAAGTTTAGTTATTCTTGGAGTACCCTAGATAATAAATATTTGAAATATATTAATTTATAATATAATTATATAGTAACTTATTAAAAAAAGGTGTAGTTTTGCAACAAATATAAAATCTATTAAAGGCTTAAATTGTCAGTATCTTCTATACCTCATCTCTTATTTCAATATACAAAAACAACGTTAAAAAATTAAATTATAAAAATAAATAACACTTTTTGTAGCTCTTATGTTATGTTGTTCTTCATTTGCCTTGCATAAACCAAACTTTTCATTAAACATTTCCCTTAATACAACTTTTTATAACTGTATAAAGTTCGGCCCAACCAGCAGGAATGCATTTTTTATTTATACAATATTATTTTTTTTTGTAAACCCAATTTCATGAGTGTAATTGCGTTAGGCATCATCCCTTGTGACAAACAACTGCAACTGAATGTGGCAGCCAGATCAGGAGCAGTCATCCCTGGGCCATTCCCATTCAGTTCAGTCAGCACAATAGACAGACATCGAAACCAGAGGCTGGGGACATGTCCTGGCCAGCGGATCAGCGGGATGTCCGCGACTAATGTCCACCGACTTTTTGCAGTTGTACGCGAAGAAAGGACTCCGCCGGGGGGTCCTGCTAATGCGGCACTTAGGACTCGGGCCCACAATGCAACTGCAGGGGATACGACTTCGGACACGGGGAGTGAGAAAACTGTGGACAAGAGGTCAGTCGGAACAGAGGACAATGGCCAGTTTTAATTAAACTACCACACACGATTCTCCGATAAACAAGAATCGAGCAGATGACGCCCGGAACGTGCTCAGCCAAGAAGGATATTATATAGAAATATATATAAATCGAGGGGCGACCAGGAGCACTTTTAAGCCTGACAAATGGGGGACAAAGTTGAAAAGTTTTTAAAGAAAGGAAACCGCCATCCTTGAGCCACTTTTTTATGCGCGCCCTGATTCTTGGCTTTTTATGATTGATTAGAGGTGGCCTTTTTTTTTCGTGTTGCAGATTTTCCTGTTAATTGAAATCGCCAGGAAGTCCAAGGAGGAGGTGTCAGCCCCCGCTGGGAGGAGGCGGAGATTGATAAATGGTGACGCGTTTGGTCGCGGGCTCAAATAATTGAGTTGAGGCCAAAAAGTTTTTGGCCTTTGGGGACATTTGTTTGCGCAACACTCGAGCTTTGGCTTTAACGAGTCGTCAGGGCGTTATGGAACTGTCAATTAGTGGCGGTTTATGCCAAAGCAGCTTTAAGCCTTATTCCTGAAATATCCCTTTTATCTCAAACCCACGCCTCGCACCCCCCACCCCCCTCGTCTGACGTCACAGCTCAGAGCAAATCTTTGGCCAATCGGTATGGCAGGGAATCGAGATTGAAGCGAGTCTGCTGGATAAACTGTCAACAGGCAGTAAATAAATAATAAACATGATCCCTTTGAACACACTTGTCGCTGCCTCATTTGCATAATCACAATGCCGCCATCAAGATTTTCAGTTGCGTGGACGGGAGGTCCTTTGTCAAACTAAAGAAGAAAAAAAAAACCAAAATCTGTGAAACGCAGGGTGCGCCAGCTGCTGCTCCCCTCGCAAAGGTTCCGAAAGGGATGGATTGGTATCTGAAAGTTGCCACGGAGATCCTGGTCATTCAAAAAGTTTTGTGGTTCAGAAATAGAATAAGGTCCCTTCGGGAATCGGCAACAACGTGCGAAGAAGCCACGTAAGCTGAGGTCCTTTCCCTTTCACTTGCGTGAAACTTGCATTACTGCACTCATTGGCGCACTGAAGGAGCGGCCTTTATTAGCTTTCCAGTTGAATTGTTACAATAGAAGTGGAAACTTTTCATAAAGTGTGGTATTTATAGATATACTTAATAAGCCTTTTTTTTTGTTAGCTATTTAAGTTCATTGAAAATAGATTGTAGATTAGCTAATAAGCAGTGGAAAATAAAGCCACCACAAGCATCGTTAAAGAAAGAGATTAATAAAAAAAATAACCATAGATGGTCCTTGTTTATTTTGTTATTAACATATTTATTTGTAAAATGTTTCTTTGCAGTAATACAATTTAATTTGAACACTTTCTCATCTTTATTTGAGATAAGTTCTTTAAAAGCTTGAGTTTAAGTTTATTTTAATTGCTAAAATTAAAGTTTAAGGATGAATATCGATAAGAAATTTCCGATATGATATATCAACAAAACTATCGCGCTCAATAGCATATCAAAATATCGTTTAACAAAATTCGAAATTGCAAAAATATCGATGTAATGGAAAAATATCCGAAAAATGATATTTAATTTATTTGCCAAGCACAATATCGATTTATTTCTCATAAATATATAAATATAATGAATTTAGCGTCCAATATTGGTACAGGATCGATATATAGTATCTGCCTGACTTATTAATTCCCCTCCCGTTTAATGCATAATTACCGCCTTGATTAATGATTCTTTTCCACACAAAATACATCAAGTTCGGTGTTTGATTTGAAATTTTTGATTGTGTGTTGTTGTAAATTGTTGCTTGATTCTTCAAGCGTGGCCTGAATTCTTAACGCTAAAAAAATTAAAAAGTTTGTATATTCAATTAGTTGTTGTTTTACTTTTTTCTTTGTTGGCTTTTAAAATGTTCATTCATATTTTTGGTGCGTAAATTGATTAATGAGCTTGTTGTTCGTTGGCAGAGTAAATCAATTCCACCATTCATTGTCAAAGATTCCTTGGAACTGAGGGAATGGGCTGGGGGCCATATGATCCCTCAAGGTCGTCCTTTATTCGCGTTACTACAGAAGCCGCTAATTAGCCAGGGATATGCGAATCAGGTCCTCGCACGCCACTGCCGGGAATTAAGATGCCAGAAATATTTGTGACTTGATTAAAAGTTCGTTCGCGCGATGAATGTGACACCTACGTAGGCGGCTTTTGTGGTGGGGCAGGAGGCAGGAAGCACCTGGCGAGATTGGTATCCTTTTGTTGGAACGGGGTCGGGCAAATATTGACTCTCGGTATCGCGGCAGGAGATCCGATGGTAATCCGTGGGCAACGTCAAGCACTTTCCCACTGGAGTGGGCATAGACGGTGGCAGAATGACTAAGTTATGAGACAGCCTTCAAAGGGGGACAGCTTTAAGGGAGAGGAATCTGGACTCTGACGGAATACCACTCTATATATATATATATTCACATGAATAAGTGATGCATTTGCCGGAGTCCGGCGGAGCAACAGGCTGCCATTGAATGCTGCGACCATCAAATATTTAGACGCCTTTATGACCAGCGTAAATTTCAACGAGCCAGCGAAGTTGAGTCGTCCTTAAAGGATTTGTCTAACTGAGTGATGATGGCTCAAATATGCGCATAATGCCGGATGCTAAAGGAATATTGCCAACTAAGCATTGCTCCAGTCGAAATGAAGTCAAATAAATCGCCTCAAAATGAGCGGGAGAACGGAAGGACTTATGCGGAAAGAGGAGTCCCCAGAGAGTACCAAGAAAATAAGCTTCAAAGGGGGGAAAGTGGGCCATCAACTGATTTTTCCTCAATTCAGTCTTTAACAATACGAAGATACAAGTGCGGTCAATAAAGAAATTATAATCCTTTTTTACTTTCCTGATAGAAATAAAAGACAAGCCCTAATGACAATAGATTGTTTATCTTAATATGTACAAATTTATGATGAAATCACCTTAATTAATTAACTGTATTCCATGTTTTTCCTGCGCTATTTATATACCTATCAAAGTAATCATTTAATTTCAGTCAAGCCCGACTTTGCGATTAAAAGTTAAGCCCGGCGATTGTCAGAGCTCATAGCCATCAAGTGGAGAGCCGAGGATTAACGACGAAAGCCGCAAATGAATTCGATTACGCATACGCACCGTTACACCGTTCGTGGCAGGAATGGGGCGAGTGTGATTTGGCTTTAATCATTTAATTAATTTCCCGCAACCGCAAATGAACTGTAAAATGCAATTTGGCCAAAAAGTTGACGGAAGCCGAATCGATTTCGGTGGGTCTTGTCTCGTTCACATACGTAATGGATTCTAAAACCCCTTTGCCAGCTGGTGCCTCACATTTCCAGCACGGAAATTAGTTCTGCCCTAAAGGCGGGGGCATCCTCAGCCCCCTTTGGATTTTTATTGAACACACATTGCATTGCAGATTTATGCAAGAGAGTTCCGCCAGGATGGAATTGAATAACCGGCATAAATTTCGCGCGGCTGCTACCCTTACATGACGACGGCAATTTATGGAAATTATTTTTTTCGGGGAAAACCCAGAACCATATTTTGACTTGATGATGCTAGAAAATTCATCTATTCGAAGGCTAGACCCAATTACAGCTTCAGCTTCTTCTTCAGTTCATATTGGCAAAGGAAATTGCATGGAAATTTGAGGGAATAAAGCGCTCTATATCTCCCCCTCAGATACAGATTCACCTTACGACCCCATTTTGTGGTTGCAGCAATTAAAGGACACCTCTCAGTCAGGAGCTTATCTTTCCTTTTTCCCGCTCGACAACTCTTTTTCCCGCTGCTCTGCACCCGGTGACATTCATGGTTTAATTGTTGTCGTTCTCACATGTTGCCCGAGTGCAAAATAAGCGACAGCCATAAGGGGCGGCAAGGGAGACGGGTTAAGCGGAAAAACAGGGGAAATGCCGGACGGATATGGGATAGCAGGGGTGTGGCTGTCATGTCCCGGCTTAAATGGCTGTAAAGTGCCAAAGCGTCGGTGTCAACATTAAGCGCACATCAAGTGCAGGACTCTCAACTGGAAATCGAGAAGGAAGCCGGCGGATAGGTTGCGAAGGGAAAACCCGGGGGGAGGGGTGTGGTTGAAGACCGTACAAAATCGTAGGAAAATCTCATCCATGTCGGAGTGAGTGACCACACAAAGAATGGGTGTCGCCTGCAGAGTTGCAATTTCATTGCAATTGCCCTGCCATGGTGCGAATGGTCTTGCGTTCCGGGGGATTTTTCCTGCCTGCCACTATTGGCTTTTTCAAAACGGCCCACCAATGCTCAATGGCAGGTGCGAAATTTACATTTATCCTTGGCCATTGATGTGAATTCCTGGCCTCCTGACTTGGCCCACAATGTTGCCATTAAGCAAACAGTTCGAGAGCTATTGCAATTGATGGATGGCTGCCTCCACATAGGGCAAGAAATACAACGCAAATTGCCCATCGTCAGAAAGTACTGTCATATGGAAATGGATTCTATTTGTGGCTTGCCATCTAGATATACACAAATTTAAATAATATTTGATGGCATTATATTATAGAGTTCCGGGTGTGACTGTTCAAGAATTTGCTGAAGTTTAAAATTGCCTTTTGTTGGGGATTTAGTTACTCTCTTTAATGATGCAAAATATGGAGACACTTTTATTTAAATAACAATTGTAGTAGCATAAAACATGTAGCATATAAATATTGTGGAATACCGGAGGAATATCTTAAGATTCAAAAGCTTACCTAAAAGTATGATATTAATGTGCTCACATTAGGGTGTATTAGATAGTTTAATAGGTAACATTCTTAAATCTTAAGTAATTGTAAATAACTACGAATTTAGCTCCAATCCGATGTAATGTAATAAATGTAATGCTATTTCGTTCTGTGTAATCACCCACCTATATATTGGCAAACCATTTTTTTTACAGGAGAAGATGGATACGTTGGGTTTATTTTTGGCCCCACTGCTATCTTATCTCTCTTGGGGAGAGAGTCTCAATCATAATTAGCCGATTTTGTCAGCACGATTTCTATTTATGTTACGACTGCAGCCAAAATGTCAGGGGAAACTTTTCGCCCGATTGGGCCATTACCAAATCGAATTAAATATTCATTTGCGTCGGCCAAAAGTTTGACCCGCTGACCCGCTTGGCCTGCCCTTAGTTGATTACTAGCCGGGTCTGCAACATGAGCCTAATGAAGGTAATCTGTTCTAGCATAAGCCAACATCGTAGCCGATGGGTATGCCAAAAAGTTTGCCAATAACTGCGACAGCGAGAATCAATCCATCAGGACCAAAATCTTGGCCGGAACAAATTAGATCAAGTCATTAGAAAAGCATGGAAACAAAAGTTGGAACCAACTTGTTGATCGAATTACAAGGTGTTACATGAGTGTGCCTGTCGCCCTAGGGCTGCACCGAGGAAAATAGTTTAAGTTGTGGTATTTATTTAAATGTTGTATTAGCAACTTTTAGAGCCAAAGTCTCACGAAATATGTAAAACGCTGATTATAAATATATGTTATAGGGATGCCACAGAAGTTGCTGGAGATTTTAAATAACTTAAAAATGCGACGCAAAATTATGTCAGAAAAATTTTACACCTCACTAAATAAAGGATATTTTTAGACACTTTTTATTATTTAATTGAGTTTTCTTTGGAAGCACAAATAATTTTCACCTGAATATAAAACTCTCCTATAAATTCTAAATGAAGAAACCGCTCGATATACATAAATTTAACAAATTTTTAAATGTTGGTAATACAAATATTATAGTCACAAATTGGTTGTACATTTTTGTATTCTCAACGAAGTAATACTTGTACTTTATATTCTTTTACATTCTTTTCTCGATATTTTTTATTGACCTTAAACTCACAGCAAATTAACACATTTATTTGATATAAAACCCTTTGGTTTATGAAATTTTATAGATGCAGAAAACCACTTTTTAAGAGGCTAAATTTCAATGGCATTTTAATAAAGGATATTAAAAAAAGTTAATATAACTTTAAAGCCAAAATTGACTTACCTGTACGCCCAGCACAATCATGGACAAGTAGAGGTACACGACCAATTTCATCGTGACTTCCGTTTCCCGAAACCAAGAAGCCAAATTGCCAATTCCCGCGGGTTGAATTTTTAGCTGGAATCTGGGGGCGATTTTTCAATTAACCGTCAAGGTCCGGAACAACTCCTTTTGATCCTTGGGCTGACCAGAGATTAGCGCAGGAATCACGCACCCTATAACTTCATTAGAGCGTGGAATTAGCGACGGGGCAACGCGTTCGGCACACACTGCGTATACTTGTTGTGGGTTTAAATGGCGCCGGGGAAACCGTTGTTTTGGGGGAAATAACCAAGAAACCAAGAAACCGTTGCAGGACGACGACGAGGACGATGCGTCAACGCTGCCGCACAACGACCGAGTGTTGGCCCTTATCAGCGCCGCATTTCCTTTTATAGCCACTCTCAGGCAGACGTCCTGAAAGGGGGTTTTTCAGTTGATTGTTTGCTTTCGTAACTTTCGTGCTTGGTTGTCCTGCCAGTTATTGTCGCGAGATTTGTTTGTTAAGTTTCATAAAGTTTTCTTTACAGTTTTGTTTTAATTCTTTTACTAATTTCTTGTTCTGTATTTTCCTGAAATATAGTCTTTATTTTCATTCGATTTTCATTGCTTAGATTTGAAAATCTTGCCGCTGCTTCGGTTTCTACCACACTTTGCTTTTGGTGGGTTTTATGTTGAGGCATTGCCAACGTAGATTATGGAAGAAAAGCTTGGGGAAAGCTTTTTAAATTGGGAAACTGTTTTATATTCAAATCAAAATAAGCGAATAACATTTACATATATTTATTGGGAGCTACAGAAATCGCTGGCGCTTTTAATATCCCTAAACATTTTGTAATTGGAAACAAACTAGAAACTAGATTTTGATTGAACGAAGGACTTCAGTTCTCTGCTCCAGCTTCTTTCCCACATACTAGGTTTAATCTGTTAAGGTAAATAAATAAATAAAGATATTTGTACTATTTGCACTATTTCTGTTAATGATTTTTATTTTATTTAATTAAATCAATCTAATTTTTGAAATTTCAATCAAACAAACTGCTTGCTAGAGTTATCCATTTCCATTTTCAGCCCTATTACAGTCCCATATCCAGGGAAGGAGATACAGCCACTGGGATGGGCACATTTCTCGGATGGCTCACATCCCCCCTGTCATAGTAGCCTCCCAAATGCTCCCCTGGCACATGGTAGAGTCCATAGTGAAGTCCGTTGTTGGCCACCTTTTATAAAAAATATAACAAATTAATTCAGAGACATATCTTCAAGAACCCCGTTAATACCTACCCTCTTCAAACCATTAATGGAGGCTAGTAACAGTGCCATCTTGGCCAATAATAGGGCCTTACCGCTCACTATGGACAGCATCTGGAAGCCCATGGGCACCAAAATGGCTCCCAAGGCGGTGACACCGAACATCATGGTTATGATCATATTGTAACGATGTCGCCTCACCCGAGCGCTACCCACTTGATCGGCATTGAAAGTTTCTAAAAGAAAAGTTAACTCCAAAGTAAATATTTTCGAAAGTTATCGGATATATCTTTGAACAAACCACCGCTGAGATATCGCTCTGTGAGTTTCCCGAGGTTCACCTGAAGTGTGTGAGTGGTCAGGCCCTTGGCCAGACTCACTGCCAATTGATCGAAGAAAGTTAAGTGCTTCAGATCCTTGCGCTCATCTTCAGGATTTGTAGAATTATTGCTGGCATCTAGAGCAGTTACCAGACGTACTCCATCGTATATGGGTATCTCGGGAGCCGTCATAATCCCCTCGAAGATTTGCAGACTCCGGGAACGGAAACATGACCACAGACTCCGTGTGACTTCGGACTGATAGCACTCTTGTAGATCACGGCGCAGCTTCTTCAGTTGGGGTATCCACGTTTGGTCCGTCTGACTCTCTCCGGACACACACTGATCGATCAGGAGGCAACCTCCGAGTAAGAGCAGAACCAGACCCGACTGCACTTGCATTGTTTTCCCTTCGAATTTCAAATTGAAACTGCATCAAATCCGGGCCGTGTCTTGGACTTTTTATGAGCAGCGCTGGGCAGTGATTGGAAACCGATCTCCAGTCCAGTGCGCCCGGTCATTAGGGCAGCCTCATGTGGGAAGCCTCTTCTCGGATCTCTAACGGTTCGGCTTGGCTTTGACATTGGTCATGGTCGGCGGTTAGTTGTTGGTGACTTCGAAACCGAGTCTGGGCAACCTAGAAAGGCAACTGGGCCCGGGGCCTCAAATTAACTTGTCAACATCGATTTGCAAATTGATCACCATAAACGCACGATTCTAATAAGATGCGTTTCGACCCTTTGTCGTCGACATTAGACGCTCGATTGAATTGGCCAGCAGTTGAAAGTAGCGGGGGCGGATCCTAAAATCCGATGGTCTAGTTCAAGCCAAAGTGGGTAAAGGTAACTCTAAGATGGAGCTTTTTAAGATAACTTAATATACAATTATTTAGGCAATACATTGATATGTTCAAAATCGAATTGTTCAAAATATTATTATTGAAATTAAGGCCTGAGAGCTAGGGACTTTTAAGAGTTTAGCTTAATCTAATACTTTCTCCTCATCTTAGGGTGCTAAAAATCTTTCTTAGGGAAATATGAAATTGATTTTGGCCTGCTTGATCTTATCAGCAAAGGAGAGCAGCGGAAAAAATGTGCAAAGTGGTTCTTGTATAGCGTCGTGTGATCGCAAACCTTACCTTACGGCCTCAAACAAAGCGGTGTGCATTCAGAAAACAAATGTGACGCTTGTGCATAGGCGTGAGCACCTCTGCTTTAGGTAAACCAGCATTTATCAATTAACCATCAACACACAATTTTGAAACATATTTTATATTTGTTTATTTTGTTTATTTATTAGCTAAGAGGTCATTCATTGCATTTCCTTTGCTTGATAATTGTTTTGAACAAATTCGTACTAAGATTAGAAGGTTTACGCTTTTGTAGTTCCATTGAGTGCACAAGTTGACGTTCAGTGTGATTGGTAGTTGCTCTAGACTTTAAACTAGTTAACAAAGTTTACAAAAAACATTTCTACACTTGCCTAAATATATATGTTTAGATGCACCCGCTAAAATCGTTTCTATATTTCTTTTTAAATAGCTTTTACAATTATCATTTCGTTTACCTTATATTGATTTTTCTTTTGCTTTTGTTTTATGGGTGTGGTAAAAACAGTTGCTCAGAGCCGGCTGCCGCAGGGATTATGGATCTTATCCCTGCTTTTCAGATACAATAGTACGATAGATAGATTCCGCGCTGCTCCGGATCCCTTAGAAATATCCTCAGTGCTTCTGTGTGTATTTTGTGTAAACGCGTCCTAGCAAAAAATATATCCCCTCTCATCTGGTCCGTAGCAGCCCCCAAACCACGCCGTCATCCGCCGTTCTTTGCATCCCATCGACTACGTGGCGCTGGGCAGGCGGTGGCGCCAGTACAATCAGGATCCAGTCGTCGTCGTCTTGGGCGTGGCAACTCCACGTCCGAAACGCGGCAGGTACAAGCCAAACTTGGATTCTACGCCGGCCAGAAGCGGAACTGCCGCCCGATAGCCACCGATGTGATCGAGGTTCTCAAAGCTGACCTTCACCGCCGCTGTCTCTATAGGATTGGAAACCTTGGTCGCCTCCGATCCCTTAGGCTGGCTGCCTCCAAAGTCGACGTAGAAGAGGCGCTGCAGCAGCTCGTAGGTCACAAGGGTCACGCCGAACTGTGGCGACGATCGGCACACGCGGGCTGTGGTGGAGATATTAATATATACATATATATAATCATATATAATAAATATATGAATTATTTCCATGCTACTTACCAGCAGTTCCCTTCCAGAAGGCTCGTGGTCCCTCTTCCATCATGATTTTCTTGGTGGCATCCCAGACGCCAGTGTACGTTGTCTGTCCGGATCGGGCGACCACTTGGAGGCGGGTCTTGATGACGTCGGCGGGCGTGACGAGCGAGGCAGCCGGAATACCGGCAATGGCACCGGCTGCCAGCAGAGTGAGCGGGTGATTGTAGCCATCCTTGTCGGCCATCAGTGCCTTGGTGTGGGCATAGGTCGGGAAGTAGATGGCCGAGAATGGTACATCGCGCAGAAGACAAGCCTTGGCTCCCTTATAGAGACCAAAGAGTCCGAGCTCACGGACGACGGTCCAGGCTCTAATCTTGGCACCGCTAGCAATTTCGCCGGCCACCTGCAGCCGGATTTTGACTATCTCCAGCGGATTGGTGAACACAACCTGGCTGGCTCCAGCAACTCCGCCGGCCAGCATCTCTGCCCAGGTGGGAATGTTGCCCTTCTTGTCCGTGAACTTGTCCCTTACCAAATCGTTCATCGTCAGCTTGATGGCCTTTTCTGGCGCAACGCCCAACAGTTGGGGCAGCAGGCCTCGGTATAGACCAACGATACCTTCATGACGGACAACCTGAGGGGGTGGGGAAGAAAAAGGATTAGCTATAATACTTGCATATTCTTCAAGAAGTTTAGCTCACCTTCTGGAAACAATCCCATGAGTTCCGGTAGGCCACTTCACCGATGTAGGAGCCCGCCCTCTGGTTCTGCATTCGAGTCTTGACAAGATCGATGGGATAGACCACGGTGGCGCCCACAGCTGAATTTAAATCACGGAATATTAGTAATATTAATCCAAGGAAAAATCTCAGTGTCAAACTTACAGCCTGCAATGGAGCCAAGGATGAAGCGATAGGAGCTCTCCAGGAGCTGAATGAAGGCGGATCGATCGGCCGCACTCTCCACCGCCTTGATCTCGGCCAGACGATGTGTGATATGCTTGGTGTAGTGCTCGGGTGCGATGTTGCTCAGGTCACTGTAGTCGAGGCGGCTGCAGAGGGATTTTACCAGAATTAGTTTACATTTTCTTACAATAATTTAAAGCAAACAGGAACTAAGAGACACCAACTGGGTTAGGTTTTTGGGGGCTGGGATACTTGGAGTGGATCGATAACGAACAAAAATAAAGCAAAACTCAGGCTGGGGTAGGACACAATCACTTGCCTATTTGGAGCTATCTTTCTCCTGCGCTTCCACCAGCTGGCAGCGGAGAAAGAAATGAGAATTGCGAGTGCAGCGGAGAGAAAAAGAGAAACACAGAAAGAGAGACAAAAACCACACAGAGAAAAAATACAAAACAAACGGAGGTTAACATGAGATAATTCGGAGCATCTGAGGATTTCTCGAGGACATTTATATTAAACGGACTGCCAGGAGCAGAATGGCTAATATTAAGTAATAATTTGATTAGCACCTGATTTAACTGCGAGTTATTTAAATTTATTGCGATACCTCATCCATTTTTAACTAAGCTACAGCATTTATTATGGGTAATGAATTAATGATCTCTCCCTCGCTTTAAACTAGATATAATTTGCCTCGAAAATTACTGAGTAATAATTCATATATAATTTAAGATTGTGAAAATAACACCTCAATAACACATTGTAAACTAGCTATTTCCGGATCCGCGTTAAAAAGGGAAATATATAATTGCTTTAAATAATAATAAGACGACAAATTACATGGAAACCCATATTTTTAAATACCAGCTACTGTCTAAAAATGTAAGAAAGCTATACAATATTTAATTACCTTAATAATAAAGAAAGAATTAGGAAACTATGGAATAAAGAATATACCCAATTCCACGTGTCTCTAAGGCAAACAATAATTACACAATTTATAAAGCTAGTCAACAGGAAGTACAAATGTATCTAAATTTCTTCACAGATCACAAGTTGGCAACACTAAATCCCAAGTTCTGAATATATTTAAGCACTCACCCTGCTTGGTGGACGGCACCGGCGAGATGGAACAGGATGTCCACTTCTAGCGGCGTGATCTGGCTAATGGTTTGGGCGGCGTGCAGGATCTGGTCCTTGGTGACCATGTCCGTGCGACTGCCCTCGGTGGCGTGCAGGTAGACTTGCTTGATCAGTTCCATGTTGTTCAGCAGCGAGGTAAATGCCATGAAATACGGGAAGCTCACTTTGTGACCCTCGGTGACCTGACAAAATGAAACCCAATAGTTAGAATGGAGTATTTTCCAGATATATTCCTCAGATAGCTACCGAAACTAGATTATCCCTGACACCGGGGGTCAGTAAATGCCGCTTGACCTTAACGATTATGTCCTGGAAGTCCAAGGGTGAGATGAACCCAGTGCCAGCTGGATCCCTGCTGCGGAACGCCTCCATAGCGTGCTCCTCGTGGAAGTCGTGCAGCAGCTGCGTGAACTCAGCATAATTGATAAGGCGTTGCTTCTTCTGCCAGGCGGGGAATGCACAAATCAGATTAGAATTATGGACTATTTGACATTGCGATCTCTCTACTCACATCACCAAAGTAGCGCTTAATAAAGGGTCCGTCTAAGCTAAAAGGTATCTTTGAGTGCAGTTCAGTTTTTTGTACGACTTCAGCAAAATCAGCTGTGGGTTGCCCAAGAAAAATGTGATTAATTACAATTTATGCAAAGGGATTTCGGGTTTATTTCTTACCAAAAGAGACGGTGCCATTGCCCTTCCGGTCGAATAGTTGAAAGGCGGTCCTGTAGAGGGCATCGGGCTTGCATAGAAGGCCCTCAAAAGCCTGGAACTCCGAGAATGAGATGAGGCCATCCTTACTAGTGTCGGCAATGCCAGCTAAAAGGCGCACCGATTCCTGTCAAGAAATAACAAGGAGTTTCTGATTATTTTAATAGGATTAAAGGGATGTAGTATAAAGGTAAGATAAGTAACATTTTACTTATATTAAAAGATCTTTTTTCCACACATAAGAATTCCCGGAAGTAAAAAGTCACTCGTACCTATCAAAGCTTTATGATAAAAGACTACCTATGATAAGATATCGAAATTCCTTTTCTAAACTATCAGCTAACGTTAGTTATAATAGAAACCTTTATAAAAAACCCCAGAATGAATTGCAATTCTTGTACTTCTTAATTGTTTGATATTTTCACCTATGAAACAGAGGTTAATCTTATTATTTAATTGAACATTAGACCGGTAGTCAGCCTCTGATTGGGAGATAAACTGAGCCGTAAAAGAAACTGCCCCCGCAGACTTCGGCACCTGATTGAATCAGTTCCATAGGCGGCGGCGGGGGCACCTACGATCGGGTTCGGATCGGTTCTCAGGCCATAAACCTGATAAGCGGACCCATTAAAATAGAATCTGTGACGTTGGCGCTGGCGGGCACGAGGCAGTCAAGTGATTGCCGCCAGGTTATTCTGTGTTTTTTTTTTGTTTGTCGACTTCGCGGGTGGGTCAAGGTCAACAGTGATTCAGAGTTGGGAGCCAGGGATTTGATTTATGCGCACATGAGGTGGCAATGCCTTTGGCTGGTATCTGGCGATAAGATATGGCCTTATCGGACGGACGAGCTATGCTAAATAACCTTGCAATGACCCGAGTGCAGCTAGGAGCTCCCCTCGTACTTACGTCGTTAAATGCAGAATCCGAGAAGAGACCGAGGAAATTGCGGACAAAGTCCTCGCTGGTCATGTAGTGCTCGCCATTCTTGTGGATAGTGGCGTACTTCTGGAACACCTCGCGCAGCTTCTCCGTGCCAGCACGCTTCAAGAGCGAGGGAGTCTGCAAAACAAAAAGAAAACAAAGAAGAAAACAAAGAGAATTAAATGTGGAAATTACAACACTCTTAAGAACTCTCACCCATCCAGGGATGGAGCTCGCAATATATTCGCGGACTATCCCATTGAAAAGATAATATAGGGGCAACGAAACTAGGAGGAAAATCAGTTTTGTTCTGGTAATAAAATCAAAAGAATTTTAAAAAGTTATAAACTAAAATTTGGAATACATTTAAATTTTTGTAATTTTGAGTTGATCGTAATCCATTGATCACTGTTTCCAAACTGAGTGACACTTTACACACAACCTATTCCATTTTTACAACTGAATTATTTGATATCCAGATTTAGGGGTAAAGAAAAAACCATCCCCCGGGCACCGCCACTGTTTCATTCTCTCTTTTTAAAACTCTTCCATCTCTGACGCTCAAGCTCGAGTGCAAAAGCAACACGTGTCAGTCGCTCAAGAAACCAAGCTTTGACTCACATTTGGCAGATTCTGGCTCAGAGGCATTGTTGGTATTGTTTTTTAGGTGGCTGCTACTTCTGGTTTACTGTTGTTTCCGCAAACAATTGCTGGCGCATCTAATTAGCTCATCAATGCAAACCGATCTAATCCACACACACCGCCCGAGTAGCAACCGTTCCGTCTTTTTTCCCGCGATTAACTGCGAGTGCCGAGCGCAGAACCACCACTATCTGTGGGGCCAGAGAACACTGCTGAGAATAACGGAAAGAGCGAGCTTTAGAGCGCCAACTTTTATTTTGAGGGTCACTCGCGGATTCTCTTCTAATGTTTCTCTTAAAAATGCGTGTAAGGGAAGAGGGGATTTTGCAAAATATATAAGCAATAAGCTTGATAGAACTTTTTTGCACATTTTTAAACATGTTTTCGATATATCTTTATGAATTTAATACATTTTATGGAGTTTTTTTTAGAACTATGTTAATAGAAATGAACTGAATAAATAATAAGAGTATCCAAATAATTTCATTTACATACAAAATATTTTCTTAAATTTGCATTTAAGATAAGATCTTCTACTGGGCATTTTTTTTTATTGTATTTATAGGTTAATTTAATATTGTAAAATCACAGAATGTTAATGCGGTTTTAATACTTGCATTTAATATTTATTACGTTCCTGTCAAGAGCTTGATAAGACTAAAATTAGTAACACAATCTTGTAATCTCAAGCACTACACATTTTCAAGGGAGTACAAGTACCGGGTATCGAACAGTCGAGTATCTAACGGAACAACTTGTTTACTCGCTCTCTTCGACGGTTCAATGCACAATTCCGCCTCAACAATCGCCGAAAAGGTCAGCGGCTTTCGTCAACAACAAGTTCAACTTCGATGACAATACCACAATACCATGGAAAATATTAAATATATTCAAGGCTTGGTGTTAAGCGCTACCATTTATCAATTGCTCCATTGACGTAATGCGATTAGCACGCAATGAAATTGTAATTTTTCTCTTTCGGTTGCGGGGGGTTCCTTACATCTCATTTCACGTCCCCAGATTCGCTTTGTTTTTCTGTGCGCCGAGCGAATTGCGAAAAACAAAAACAGATTTTATAATAAAATCACAATACAAACAAAGTCATTTATGGCACCCACAAACCGGGAAATTCTGCAAATATGTAATTAGGTTCTGGCCGTTTGATTGAACTTTAATACCCTAGGTGAAATATGGAACAGTGATTGATATGTTGCGTTATCAAAAGAAGGCATTTCATTAACAGAGATTAATATGGATTGATAGCAGACCCAAGTGAGACAGCTTTATTTACAGATGTTACACTGAGGAAAAATTATAATTGTGGGAAAGTTGAGGATTCAAATGTTACCAGCCATATTCTGTTGAATAATTCTTAAAGTAAATTTAAATTTAAAGGGGCTTAAGGTGGTACTAGATACAAGAAGAATTTTTTAATAATTCTATCTGTAAAGTTAATTTGAGAGTTGAAGAAAATGCTTTTCTAGTTCTTAAAAATATTTTATTATATTTTAGATTTAAGTTATTTTGGAGCCTAATATAGGGGATATTATCGTCATTTCTACTGAGCTTCTTGGTGTTGTTTTTATTTAGTCCACGGATTTATTGAATTTATTTGGTACCTTCTTCCACTTCCCCTAATTGCTTTATACTGTCTGTTGGATCCGTCAACGTGTCATAGTGACCTTTCTCAATCCAATCGATTGGCAGTGGCAATAAACGAATTCGTTCGCCGGCAATTTGCTGCACAATTTGCGATGCCATCAAGTATTTATGGGGATCAAAATTGATTTATTCACTTGATGAGCATATATTATTCATATTTATCCTGGCTGCCTATATCTGTACTATTGCCTCATCAAAAAGCAATTAAACTATTCATGTTGCAATAGTGTTTTTAAGTGCGCTTTAATTAACGTTGAATAACAATGAAAGTCTACAATGTTTTTAATTAAAATTCATTGTGTATTTATTGCATGTTCCGTAATTAAATCACTTTCATTTATTCGGAGAAATAAAGTTAGCCAGAATTTTTATATATTTTACTTATTAAAAAAGAAAATAAATGGCTTTATCAATTATTCATTTCACAGGGAGCTAATATGGACATTTCAATTTGCTAGTCTCGACCACAACGGGCCACCCAAAATTGATTAAATTTTTAATTTTGTGTACACATTCCCTGAAGGGTAAGCTTATTTTACATATTTCTTCTAGGTCTCATTTTTCCTCGTCACATTTTTCATGGAAAACCTAGTGCCTTCCGACAGCTTCAGTGGGCGTGAAATAATCCAATCCAATCCGACCGAGCTGGGAATGTAATCAAAGGAAGTTCTGCCCAAGCCCCCGGATTCAATTTGTTGTCGTTGCACACTGAACTTGAAAAGCCCCAAATGTACTTGTGCATGTTTATAAATTCATGCAAGCTTGAATCAGTTTTTTTTTTATTGCTCCTCTTTTTATTCGGGCAGCGCCAACAAGCGGGAAAATGTTACACATACGGCCCGTGTGACGGCAGACAGCAGCGATTTGTTTGTTTGTTTGTTTGCTCGGATTTGTGTGTCGCTGCCGTCACTGTGTTTACTCCCTCCTTCTCCCGCGTTTCCCCCCCAACGTTTTCTCCTGACCTCTGCTTTGTTGCATTTGCATAATGAGTTCTTCTTGGCCATGGTCGTCGGCCTGCCTTTCTTTAGTTAAAGGTTGCAGGGGTTTCCCCGACTTTCCCTGCCTGCAGCGACTGGCACGTGCTTGTCACTGTTACTATATCTTGGCCTCTGTATCTGTGAGTGTACACAGGGCAAAATCTGAGCAACACTCTTAAGTATAATATCCAACGTGATGGATATAATATGAAATTTTAAAGTGAATATGTTTTTGTTCAGTGTTCTGGCTCCATGGAAATGTGTTGCACGAGCGGCAAAAGTTTTGTTTTTTTTTTTTTTTTGCAATTTCCGTCAAGGTCAAACCGGCTGTTCATTATCGCTGTGGTTGTCGTAGTTGGCGGCGGCTTTTTAGCCAGGCGATGGGGTAATTTTTGTCACTCCTCGTTAACTGAAGTCGTAGAGTAAAAGTGAGCAGCTGGAAAACTCGAGCAATTCCAGACAATGCACTCGAATTATGTGTGAAAAGTTTTTACTAACTGCAAGCTATTTATATTATATTATATGCTGGGGTATTGGCGACAGCTGCACCACGGACATATTACGTATACGCAGGGTGAGCCATGGGACCAGAGTCAGCTGGCTAATTGACGACAACAACACCAGAGAGAATCCCAGCACGAGAGAAAGAGAGATCAGCAAGCAGAGAAATATTATATAGAGGGGGCAACTGGAACGATCGGAGACTGCATGCTGAGAATAAGAAGTGCAAACGGAGAAACTGAGATAATAGCGGTGACTTTTCCAAAGTCGTGAGCAGAGCAACAAATCCGTTGGATTGAAGGTGAATACCGTTGAATTTGCTGGATGCTCTCAAAGCTTTCGCTTGGAATTATATTGTTTTATTTCTTTATATAATTGTTTGGCCTTGCGAGCTTTGTCGAGATATCAAATATTTATCTTTCGTCTATTTCGTATTTCATAACCGCCCACTCCTTAGTTATGAAAGTCACTTCCTTGATTTGTCCAGTTATCAGGCAAATATTTAATTAGTTTCCTTAATCGAACGTTACCTCATCCTTATCTGGCATATTCACTAATTTGAATTGAACACAACCGAAAAGTCTCTTGGAAAGCCGCGAACTTCAGACAGGTTCGCGTTATCTGCGGATATTACGCGATAATCTTGAAGGCTTATTTAAACGGGAGTTTAACCGTGGGTTAGGCAATAAACTTGCGTATTTATCGTAGTTCTGTAATAATTTCTTGTTTTTTAATATTCACTCGCGCTTTATTTATATTTATTTTTTGAAGTAATAGTATTTATGGTATATTTTTTTATATATATATTTAGCAGAGTTAATTATGGTCAGAGCTCCGGTTTTATTTAGCGTCGATTTAAGCGATTTCGAATTCGATTCGTAATATTTATTTTGTTGAGGGACGCGCGCGTTTCACGATTTTCCCCGTCTATCATCCGCTGGCGACGCGCTGCTTTTCCATTCTGAATTGCGGTTCCGATTTTGTCGAGAGCTTTTCCCGCTTTCAGTTACTGAGGCAGCGCCGTCGACGGAAATATAGAGATATTTACAGAGAGAGAGCGAGTGAGAGAATTATAAATAAAGAGAAACCCGCTGGCGATTACATTTCGGTTTCATATTAATTGTGATTCTCATTTCGGTTTGTTATTGTTTTCTTCTTTTTCTTGGCACTGCAATTTCACAATTAACATGGCGGCAGTGCTAGTGAAAACAACGAAAACAATTAGAGCCGGTCTAAACAGAATGATGTGATATTGGCCAGACGGGGCTTTTTCCTTAAGCCAAAACAAAAGGCATATATTTGATAATAGAACTGCAGTAAGCGATCCATAAGGTGCAATGTGTTCGCGGAAGTGATTTCATTCTAAATGGCCTCAAGGTGGTCATCACACAGCTGCGGTCAATTAAATAGGAGTATCTTTCAAAGTATTTAACTTAAAATATATTAACAGCTACTGAGATTAAAATAATCCAAGTTTTGCCACTATATGTTTAAAGGTTACAATACTTTCCGCAACAAATTCAACAAGTTTCTGCTTAAATTCAGTTAAGAAGAATCCTACAAAATCCCATTCCTGGTTTCTACCATTCTAGCCACGTCTGTTCATTCACATGCATGGCTGGCAAGGTCGCAATTTTCGAGCGTGCCAAGTGGTTGACGATTTCCCACTGTGAAAATTTATGAAACTTAGTTAGTTGTTGCATTTCATTCGCACAGCTGCTTGCCACCGCTTTGTTTACAATGTAAACACGTGCTGGGGGAAAATTGCAAGATAAAAAAAACACTCACACTCACCCACACGGGGACACACATTGCAGAGAGACAGACAAAAGCAAAGAGAGCAGCAAAGACACCTTAGAGACATTGCGTATACTTACGCATCGTTGGCCAGCTGGCGCGAGGGCACGTGAATGAAGCGTGTTTGGGGAGTTTAAAAATAGCCAAGCGTTGAGAGAAAATTGTGTTGTTATTGTGTATTATCGTCATTTGGGCGGCCAACGGAATGTTGTCGTCTCCTCCCCCACCACGTCCTCGGATCAAAATTTTAGCAAGGCCACCGCCATCCTTTGAGTTCGTTAAATAAAATGAAAATGAACAATTACGAGCGGCAGTCATGAGCAGGCAAACTACTCTGCACGAACCAGCAGCTGACTCTCTCGCTATGAAGGTTAGCCAAATGTCAGTTGAGGACCCCCTCACCCCTCCCCTTGTTAGTCCTGTCAAAGTGTGGGGTGTCCTTTTTATGACACGACAAGCACAGTCGCAGTCGCCAGGAACCTCTCCACTTCCGTGTTGTGTCACACACACACACACGGTCTTTGCTCCTCGCTTAACAATACTAGTTTTTCAGTTTTATTTTTTATTGCGGACTGATGGATGATGGCGGCAGGAAGCTCTTGTCAGCTTATATCAGTCTATATCATGGCTCATTTCGATTCAGAGCCCTTTCCTTGTTGTGTCCTTTTTTTCCCCCGTTTTGTGCAATCTACAATTAACTTGCCCTTCATATCCCGGCCAAGTGCAATCTATTCATGATCAAAGAAAGCATTTCTAAGACAGCATAATTAATGGCTCTTGGGTGGCGAGATTTAATTTAGAAGAGAATCGGAGGGGTATATTTGCTTGATATGAAGTGCAATTAGCAGCTCTTGTCTGTTTTTTTTTGGAATTTAGAAGAGGAAATGGTTTACTAAATATTTCACTCCTTTCTTCAGGTAATAAGTATAATAAAAACATGTATAACCACTTAATTTATAATAAATAATACAATTATAATCTAATATTTATTAAACATATAAAAAGGATAGCCACCCAAGGCGCTTTATCTGGTTTATATGTACGTTACAGCTAGTCGGCACTTTTGTTCTTCGCGTTCCTCTTGCCAGCCGCACACTTATTTTTAGACACGAGCCCCTCTAATCCTCGGTGAGCTCTGAGCTCTGAATAGGCGGTGCCCCCACCCTAAGGGGGGGTGGCGGTGGTAATTAAGTCACAAACTGGCGGACACTTGATGCAGCAGGAGGGATGCAGGGATGCAATATACGCTGGATAATATACAAAGGCTAAGCTCCGGCAAGTGCACTTACTTCTTGGCATCGGGCGACTTGCAGGGCGGGTATCCAATTAACCGGACACGGGATGTGCACTGGCATTATCCGGGTGGGCGGCTCTCCGGGTGGGTGTTTCTGTGTGGAGGCTCTGGCTTTTGGCTTTTGCTTCACCTTCAGCAGTTCAAGTTCAGCGGGGAGCCAAGTCCAGGCAGGGAGCTAATGGCAGGGGTGGGTTGCTATTTCTCTTATCGATTTGTACGCACAAAATTGCGTTAATCTTGACTTGGTCTCTGGATTAGCACTGGGACGTGGATGGACTAAACTGCAGGTTCCTGTTCCTTTTGGACAACGAATGGATGGAGGTGACAGCTGCTGCACTGGGAACAGGACCTTGACAACGGGAGAACAGGACCAACCATGCAAGTCGAGAAAACGCGCTAAACTGGGGGGGCGACAACATGGAAAGCATGACTTAACAGAGACGAGGCCCATAAGGTGGTTGCGTTGGGAAATGTTAAGGCAAAAGGGAAATGCTAACTTGGGCACTTCCTTGAGCTGGAAAATTGTGACTATTATAAAGAAATAAAATGATAAAAACAATATATTTTATTATAGAAAAAATAAAGTATGTTTAGTAGAGTATTTTATATTTTTTCTATTGCTTTTGTTACAGCTGTTCGCTTGCAATGGAAAAAACTAGAGCTTTTACAAAGGGAAATTTCCCAGCTGAGCTAGATGATGGGAAATTAGCAGCGCCATCTGGTAAAAGTTTTCTTGTGCTTGGAAATTAATATAAAAAATTAATTGGAATTATTAGATATATTAATAAACAATAAAATAATATAAACAACTATATTTTGCACAGAAGCGCTTTCTTTATGCCATTATATAAGAATGTTTCTTAAAGATCTTTCAATTTATGACTGAAGACCCCCAAAATTACTTAGTTCAGGATTTATCAAAAGTTATATATTATGAACCACAAAATATACTATATAAAACACATCCGCTTAGTCATAAATATTTATTCGGTTTAGTACAATAGGTAAGCATGCACACAATTTTAATAATAGCATTTCATGATGATTCTTTTGTATTTGAACAACAGGTTATTGCAAGTAGTAAGCCGTAGAAGGAAACGCTTCCTCTTAAGGCAGTTGACCCATGCGACGTTTTAAAAAAATCTAAAATAATCAATTGAATTTATAACTTTTATACCAAATGTGTTTAAAAGGATTTTAGGCATCCGATGGCGCTAAAATAATATATATAAATAACAAAATATAAAATGATGATAGTAGTTTCCTTGTTGTTGATTTCGGAATATTGTTGACCATTGGAGTTGTTTTTTTGTAGTCTATTTCTTCGACTCGCTGTAACTCGGAAACTTTACATTATTTAAACAAATCAAATAACAAGAAATTGTAAAAGCTTTTAGTAAAACTGCTCAAAAACTCAAAGTTCTAAGTCTTAGGTGCTCTGCAAAATAAAACGTTAATCTTAACTTAAAAAAAAACGGGCGTAAGAACGGCTGTCACATGGGTCAAACCCCTTAAAGGAGCATTCCGAATAGTTTGCACTGTAAGCTGCGTAAGTAAGTGCCTGTGTCCGAGTGAGTGTGTGTGTGTTGTGTGTGCGGAGAGAGTGCCCCGCCAAATGCCTAACATATTAAATATATATAGATAGTAACGAACGCAACGGTAAGCCACAATTGAAAATCACATTGGGTCCTTTTAGGTGAAAGAATGCAAAGAACGTATGGGCCGAAAACGCAATAAATAACAACAAATGCTGCAGAGTGCTTTTAAAGTGACGTTTAGACGATCAGCTCGGATCAACAGCTTGCAAAAATACAACTCTCTCTCTTTTCTGTCTATGCCCCGAAAATAGTTAATCTCTCTATCGCCCTACTAAATCTCTGTAATTTCCTTGGTTTAATCACTGGTGTGCAGCCATCCGCTGACTATCTGCGCAGATCGATCACCTTGATCTTGGCATGCCCATCCATACGGATGTGTTGCGCCTCCATAAATAGCGGCGGGTCATTGGGATGCGGATGAAAGCCCGACTGCCGGCATGCGGCAATATAATCCAGTCCATAGTGAGGCGTAAGTATGAAGAAACCAGTTCTGGGGTAAAGATAAGTAGTGGGTGTTGTTACCTTTGAACGATTCATAGGTTGGGCTGTGTACTTACGTGTTGTATTTGGGGGCACACACAATGGCCAGAGCCTCGGGCATCATCATCTGGTAGGAACAGTGTGTGTGCAGGTCGACGGAGGACAAAAATGCAGTCTGGGTGGGATGGGTCTGCAAATATTCAAAGAAAATGTAAGGTAAGTAAAATCATAACACTTAAACTAAACCTATTTTGAGTTAAAAACGGTTATATGATCTCTTAAATCTTAAGAGATTTATATTAAATCTTTATTGTGCCTGAACTCTGCCTTTGCGATAAGATTGGCTATCAGTTAACCTTATTTTAAAATGTGAAAGACTACTAACATGTATCCATCCCAGAGTTATTAATTGCATCTGATCCTGAACATCGAATATCTGCTCCTCATGCATTGTATTGCAGCTGTCCGGTGTTCCTTGCTGCTGCGGCGTTATAATGTGTGTGATGTAGAGCTGATTCTGGGAAAGATGACCCGCCAGAACACCGCACGTTTCTATGTTCTTCGAGGTGTTGGCATGGGCCAGCTTTAGGAACACCTCCATCGTATCCCCGGGCACGTAGACGAGGCGCAGTGAGCCCGCCAGCAGTGAATCCGTGCGGTTGTACGCCGGCTTTTGGTTGCGATCAAAGCTGGGCTTGGAACTGGCAAGGATTTGAAGAGAAAATCGGAATTATATAAGTTTAAATACTTTTGCTTATATTTATGAAGATTTAAAGCTTGTAAACCTTTAATAAATATCAGTGGAAATACAGAATCAAGTCGTAAAGATAATACAACTTTCAGTTTAATGACTGTATCAGTCGCCTTATCACGTTTAATCAAAGTGGGGATCGTATTTTATGGCTGCAAATAAAAATGATCGGCTGATAAACTAGAAACCTTGCGTGCTAAATAGGGGCGCATGTTTGTTGGGATATCCCCAATAGAACAACATTAAACTTGGTAGAAATTCGGTATAAGTAAACACTGCGATCGTTTACAAACCTTGATTGGTCTTTAGGAACTATATTGAATTTCAATTACTAATGGTTGTGTCATGGAATTTTCCATATATGTATCAACATGGTTTCTATAGCCCTTGCGGTTACTCATAGAGTCTGGTGACAGAATAAAATAGAGGCCTACTCGGAATTTGTATATATAAACATTAACCATTATGGATATCCTTTAAAACTCACTTGGCTGTCTTGTCGGCGGCTGCATCATTGCTGGCAGCTGGCAGCAGGAGTCCCGAACCCGGCAGACTACGATTGGCGCCCGTGGGGAAGTCATTGGGATAGACCACTTGATCTAATAGTCCCAGGTCTGGGGCCGTGGGCTGGTTACCCTCGTCGATGAGCACATGCAGGTTGGCTGGAATTAGAGACGGCACACCACCAGCACCGCCGGCCTGCTCTCGTTCTCGCTGGCGCTGTCGTTCTCGCTCCCGTTCGCGTTCCCGCTCCAGCTCACGGACTCGCTCCGCCTCCTTGCTGGCCAGGAACTGCTCGTATTCGCGCTGGTAGTGCGTGAGGAGCTTGGCACGCAGCTTCTCCGTTGTGGGCATGATCTCGTCCTTGATTTTCTTGTTAATGTCACGCACCTCGGCCTTAACGCTGCCATAGTCCGGATGCTGGCGAATCTTCTCGAGGAAGAGGGTCATGTAGCGCAAATAGAGGATGAAGGCGTTCTCGTGATTGCCCTCCCGCAGGTAGACGTTCGCCATGCGCAGCATCTCGGTGCCGGAGCGATAATAGCTGCAAGGACACACACATATACGTTGGGTGGTGAGTGAGAGAAGCCTTCGAGCTTGGCAAGGCCGCAGTGGCGGCCTTGGACGAGCCTGAGCCTGGGCCTGGGCCAGGCGCGACCCTGAAGGCGAAGGACTCCCGGGTCCGGACTCACCGTGTAACTGGCATGTTCTTGTCAACCTCGATGAGGTTTCCGCAGTGCGACAGGTGCTTCATTCGCTCCTGCGGCTCCACGACGCCCATGCTCATGTTGTTCACCGCCTTCGACATGGCTTCTTTCGCTGCTTCACCTATTCCTCCAGTTTATTGCCTTCGTACTAGGTGCTCCTCGCTCTCCGCTCTCCGCACTTATTGTCTTGGGCTTTGTTGTTGTTTTATTTGGCAATATTCTGGCTTATTACTCATAATTTCTCAGGTCTCGCAGGTGGCGTCGTCTACGAACATATGTTCAGCCAGCTGCAACGACTATCGATACTAACGATGTATTTGTAATGGGCGATACATCGATATTGTTTACAAATATCGATGTTTTCACTGGAATAAATCAATTTGCTCTACTACGATATCCTACAGCTCTGCTTTTAAATTGTTTGGCGCCCGCTTTGTAAAAAGTCAAAGCAATAACGAAGAAATATTTTAAGTAGGCAGAACATAATAGGATATATGTATATGCCAGAATTAACCTAGCTCTTAACTCTGACCAAATCTGTAGTGTTTTAATAAAGATTAATTGGAATAGAGGGGTGCCTTTTCAACTCCTGCTGCTCGTACTGTTTTTCGTTTTTTTTTTAAACGGTATTTTCCATTCATTTAAATGTTTTTACTGAAAATCTGTTTACTTTCTTCAGAGAAACTAAAAAAATTCACACTATATATTATAATTTAATTACAAAATGAATGTAGTATTGTTGATTACCGCTTATGCGTCGTGCATTCATTATAATTCAATTTTTTGCTAAAATGCTTTATTTAGCGGCATACCGAATGTTGGGTTATCATTCTGACAATGGATTTAAGGCGACCACACGTTCCGAAAAAGTATAATAAAGTATACACTTTAAACACTTGCATTGGGTATATTTCATAGATACCTGATATTTATTGAACCACAGCTTGATTTCAGTATTTCTACTGACGATATAGTTAACAATTAAGTTTATTTATAGTTCTAAGTTTAGTTAGAGTTCTTAAAGGTTAACAGAGAGTTTATTAATAAAAGCTTTCTAGTACAACGTTGCAAAATTTGAATTTATAGAAGAAATTGAAGCGGTATTTTGCTCTTTCCAATTGCACGTATGTACCTAATCCGTATCGCTGCAAATAAAACACGGCTAATCTAGGTAATACTCTCAAAAATAGGCGATAGTTACCCTCTTATCACCAGGTTATTTAAAAGACCCCTCAGAGCCGTATCGATTCGATTGTGAAAAATCTTTGGCCCTCCATTCAGTAGTAGCGCGTGGCTTGATCTGGAAGGAAGTCGGTCGACTCCTTCTCCTGGTTCCCTGGGTTTTTCTATATACCACATATACTTTTCGGGTAAGTTGGCCAATTTAATTAGTTGTGCAATTATGGCAATATCACAGATTATTTTCTGTTTGCGGGGGAGGTCAAAGTTCACACTTGTTTACACTCCAATATTAAGCACTAAGTGGCCCAATCTAAACCCTGATCTGCGGAAACTAATGCCGCGATATGATAAGCTATCGCCGGATTATTTAAGGCATGCAGATCGGGGCGAAACCATACAAAAACAGTGAAGGTGCAAATATTGGACAACCTTTGAGGAGGTTTGAAAAAAAGGAGAAAGAAAGAAAGAAAGAAAGAAAGATCATTCTTATAAAACTATAATTGTAATATATTTATTATTTATTGTATGAGTGCACCTGTTCTTCTGTTTTTTTTTAAATAAAAGTCATAAATGCTAGCAACTAAATCACAAGTAATAGCTAGAAACTATAAATACGAATATAAATCATTAAGCCACATTTTCTAGAACTCATTTTCTTCCACAATGATATGCTTATTGATGATGCTAATATTAAATATTATTTTGTGTATCCTTAAGTCTTTAACATAAAAGTAAATAACAATAAAAGACCTAAAAACATGGCATAAAGCAAAGAACAAGCATTAGAAAAAATATATATTTGTGACCAATAAACTATTTCTATAAATTAAAAGGAATAAATCTATGAAATAAATCTTCTTCTATAGTAAAAAGTGTTCTAGCTAAGTTCGTGAAATATCTTTCCCACATCTATTTTGACAAACAATTCGTGAGTTACCTTTCAAGCTCGGATTCGTGTAAACAAACAGCAATTGAGAGACTGACCAACTGACCGATGGACCGCACGTACGCCCCCGAAGAGCCAAAAGATACAATGAAAAAAAAAAAAAAAAAACCAAAGAGCCGAAAAACCATGCACAGATGCAAAACGCCGAAAGCCGAGGCCCCGAGCTCGGATTCGGATTCGGAATCGGAATCTACGGATTGGTTTGGAATCGGTTTGGTTTGGTCGATCAGTCGAGTGCCAGCTTGGGCGCAGTGCAGGCGACAGTTTCACGGATCTCGTTTGTTTCGTTTTCAACTTTGAGATAGTTTCGTTTTCGGGGCAGGGGACAACTCAACACAGTTCGTGGAAAGATAAATAAAGTGGGGGAAAAAAGATACAAGAAAATACAAAAAAAAAAAAGATACAGAGGGGGCCCAGCGTGTTTTGAAATCGGTTTTTGGCATCGACAAGCGCGCCGAAACTGCAACTGCAAACGATGTACATAAAAACGGCACGGATAATCGCCCCCATTTGGCACTAATTAAAAGGCCAGCGAGCGTGTGATAAGCTGACTGTAATTATAACAATAATTATAACAATAATTGGCAGCCGGGCCAAGTTTAAACCGGCAATTTAAATGTTTGAATGCGCTCCGAAGTGTGTCTCTGAGTAGTCGCGTCGAGTGCCCAGGAGTCCGTTGCATAACCCACCGAAAAACGAGTCCGAGCATCCCTAACTCAGTGCAGGCAAACTCAGCGGGAATGTATATAATATAAAATCAAGACAAGCGTGTGTGAGAGCCGTATTAAGTGCGAAAAGTGTATGTATAAAAGGCTCATCAACCGAAATCTTCTGTAATTCGCTCAATTGGCGCGTTCTGTTGTCCGGCGATCAGCATTTTGGCGGCCTGTATCCAAGAGATACTTTTGCACTATATCATCTGTATCTCTCCCCATCATTCTTCGGCGTGTAAGTGTGCGTTACATTTCGAACAAAAGCCCAAAAAGTATCTGGAGTATCCGAGTATCGGAATCCGTACATGCGTACCTGTAGCTGTAGCCTGGCCTGTATCTGTATCTTGTGCGATGGCCCTGCAGCTGCGAGCATATTTATTTAATTTTCGTTTTCAATGTCAGCCCCATGGAGTGTAAATTATGCAAATTATGTATGTGTGTGACCACCATGGGGTTTTACTATGTTGTCTGGTTTACGAGGTGGCTTGTGACGGAGTGCAGAGGGGACGACACCATAAAGCTGCTTTACATGCACAGCAATTACTCACTCGATTTCCTATTTAACGCCTTTTGTGGGAACACTGAGAGTTCTATGTGGTACCCCGTCTGCATACAAAAGATGTCGATTCATCATGAAGTGCGACTCGAAGACAGGTGGGAATATATGTTGGGGAGTGGTAGTGGAAGGTGGTCGGGATTGGGGGCCGGAAAACCCCACAACTTTTGGTTTCAAGACACACACTCGCGGTGAAGTTAAAAGTATTTATTGAATAAGGTTAAATTAAAGTACAAATGCAGTTTAAATGAAAAAGTTAAGCAGCTATTTTCCCAAGATTTACTTGTTATATTTTAAGTTTATTTTGTAGTTTAAAATGACTTAAAATAAAGATGATCTACTTTAAAATCAAACTCTTGCTAAATAAGTCATTACAGAAATAATAGGAATAATTTAAATAGATACAAACCTCATCATAATATTACATTTTTGATTCCACAATGTCGACCTCTGCTGTAAGCTGACCATTGAGCAGCTGAAGAAGCCGCTTGCTTGGCTTTCGCAACTGATAAAAACCGGTTCCGGAGACCGAGACAGAGACGGGTCTGATAAGAGATCCCCCGGCTCTGATCGCCCAACTGCTAGTCGCTTGTTTGCTTTGTTATTATTATTATTATTATTGTTATAGCTATGGTTATTGTTACTCTCGTCTTGCTATTGTTATTGTTATTGCTGGAGGTCACACACGCCCCAATTCCGAATCCGAACCCCAGACCCATTTCCAGTTGAGGTGAATCGAGGGGGGGTTATTTCGCATGTGTCCACAGCCGATTGATAGATGGATGATGGCCAAGCGGATCGCGTATTGATAGCTCTTCAGCTGTCCATCAGTCGATAATCGCTTTCGTCATAAGCCTTGATTTGTTGCAAATATTTGCAATCTAAATGCGAATTGCCAAATCCAATCGAATCGAAATAGGCCTGAGATTGCCAGATACTTTAAGTATCTGTAATCTCTTGGGTTTCTCCATTCAGGGAAATAACTGCAGAGTAATGCCTGTGCACTGTTAAAGAAGTTATTATTTAATAAAGTAATCTAAAAATCTTTGTTTTTCTTTGTTCTGTGACATATATTTATAATCTATAATCGAGTTGAAGTAATAAATATATTACTGCGTTTTTCTTTACTCAGAGCTTCAGGGAAATATTGAAGGAATGCTCAGTATCAATTATTACCTTAAAGAGCTAGTAATATAATTAGCAGAAAACTGGACATAATTAAACTCACTAATTTTCACAACAATTTACTGACCGATTATCAAATTAGCAGCAGTTTAACAGCCTAATTAGTTTTAATATAGAGCTAATAAAACTAAAATTATAAACCGGTCTTTATAAATTAAAGGTTTTAGGTATGTAATTTACAGATAGTGCTTAAATACTTCATGAGACTTCTAAATATTGCTCTAAAAATCCAGTCAAGTTATAGCTGAGCTGTAATTAAGTGCTAACCAATATTTATTGTAATTTTTTGAGCATTTTTAATTGCTCCAAATGTATGTCAAAGATAAACACTTTAAATATTTTAAAATAATGTTCTAAACCATTATCTAATAATCTACAAGCATTAATAATGTCACGAACAGTTAAATTTTAATAGGTGTGTATCACGGTAGATTGCCCAACATGACTAAATAATTAGTATCTATAAATTAAAACTAAAAAGTGAGGCAAAATAAATGCTCTAAAATGAATTAACTAAGGTTTTACGACATTAAATAGTCTACAAAATAATTAAAAAGGTTTTAAATATTCTGATTTAATTTACAGACTAAAGCTAAGTGTCTTAACTGCAAGATGGCCTTTAGCAAGATCGCCTTCTTGGCTATTTTGGCCCTGACCTCGCTCTGCGGGATGGCCAGTGCCTCCTTCAAAGTGGGCGTGGGCCGAGCGGACATCACTGGACCCCCAGTGGAGATCAATTTTGTGAGTACCCATTAATGCTAGCTATAAAGTTCTAGGAGTTCTAAAGGGGTTTCTCATTTAGATGGGCTACGCCAACATCGCCCAGGTGGGTCGTGGCATCCACACTAGGGTCTTTGCCCGCGCCTTCGTGGTGGAGGACGAGAATGGCAACCGCGTTGCCTTCGTGAGCGCCGATTGCGGAATGATGGGCTATGGCCTGAAGAGGGAGGTGGTGAAGCGCCTGCAAGCGCGCTATGGAAACATCTACCATACAGACAACGTGGCCATCAGTGGCACTCACACTCACGGAGCACCTGGTGGCTTCCTGATGCATCTGCTCTACGATATCTCTATTCTTGGATTTGTGCCCCAGACCTTCGAGGTGATGGCCCAGGGACTGTATTTGGTGAGTGGAGTTAGCTCTCTTTTTTATCATAAAAGAGTTTACTTACCAAACTAAACCATTTTATTTAACCTAATCCCCTCCTGCAGTGCATCAAGCGGGCCACGGACAACCTGGTGGCCGGCCGGATCTTCTTGTCGAAGAGAACCGTCTTAAATGTTAACATCAACCGTTCGCCAAGCTCTTACCTGCGTAATCCTGCCGAGGAGCGGGCACAGTACGCCTACGACACGGACAAGCAGCTAACCCAGTTGAGGTTTATGGACATGGAGAACAACCTGCTGGGCGCCTTCAACTGGTATGCGGTGCACGCGACCTCGATGAATAATACCAACAAGCTGGTGACCAGCGACAATGTGGGCTATGCCGCTCTGCTCCTGGAAAAGGAATATAATCCCAACAAGATGCCCGGCAAGGGCAAGTTCGTGGGTGCCTTCTGCTCCTCCAACCTGGGCGATGTCTCGCCGAATATAATGGGTCCCAAGTGTTCGATATCTGGCAATGAATGTGATTTGCTCAGTTCTCGCTGTCCCTCTGGTGAGGGCGACTGCTTTGCCTCCGGTCCCGGCAAGGATATGTTCGAGAGCACCCAGATCCTGGGCCAGAGGCTGGCCGATGCCGCTCTGGGACTTATCAATGAGCGGCCAGGTGATCCCGATGATGAGTACTACCTGAATCGGGAGGTGGTCGGCGATGTGCGGTTTATCCATCAGTTTGTGGACATGCCCAACTATAACGGCAGCACCTACAATCCGTTGAGCCGAAAGATCGACAAGGTGCGCGGCTGCCAGCCGGCCATGGGGTACAGCTTTGCGGCAGGAACCACCGATGGTCCCGGCGCCTTCAGCTTCGAGCAGGGAACGACCACGGACAATGCCATGTGGAACTTTGTGCGCGACTTTATAGCGACGCCTTCGCAGGAGGACATTGCCTGCCATGCACCGAAGCCAATCCTTCTGGCCACCGGAAGGGTGAGTTTTCCCAGGGGTTCTACAAGCGAGAAATATATCTAAATATCTCTACTCGCAGGCCACCTTCCCTTACGAGTGGCAGCCGAAGATCGTCTCTGATCAGCTCCTCAAGATCGGCGATGTAATCATTGCCGCCGTGCCCTGTGAGTTCACCACGATGGCGGGTCGTCGTCTGCGTAACCAGATCAGGGCAGCTGCCTCTGCCACCGGAACGGACACCGAGGTGATCATTGCCGGTCTGACCAACATCTACACCAGCTACACGGTGACTCCGGAGGAGTACCAGGCGCAGCGTTATGAGGCGGCATCCACCATCTTCGGACCGCACACCCACTCCATCTATATGGACGTCTTTGAGCGTTTGACCAAGGCCATGATGAAGAACGAGACAGTGGAGGCGGGTCCGAGTCCGCCGTATATGAACGACGTGATGCTGTCCCTGAATACGGGAGTGCTCTTCGACGGACATCCCATCAACACGGACTTTGGTTATGTGAAGTCGCAGCCTGAAAAACAGTACGGCATCAATGATACCGTGAAGGTGACCTACATATCCGGCAATCCACGCAACAACCTCTTCACTGAGAAGACCTACTTCACCGTCGAGCGTAAGATCAACGAGGATCGCTGGAAGGTGGCCTACACGGACGCCAGTTGGGAGACAAAGTGAGTGGAAATCAAGGGGATTTAAACTATATTAGACTATATAACTATATGCCATTGCAGAATGATCTGGCACCGCACCAACACGATCCTGGGCTTCAGTGAGCTGGACATTTATTGGACCATCAGTCCGCAGACGCTGCCCGGCGAATACCGCATTCGGCACTCGGGCGAGTACAAGTACATCCTGGGTGGCAAGTATCCCTATGAGGGCTTATCGCACTCCTTTACGGTCATGGAGGATTAGGCAATGAGCTGTCCTATAAATATTAGTGGCCCAGACAATCGTCGGGTCCATCAGAAAAGAAGAAAAACAACAACTAAAACCAACACTGAATCCATGTATTTATTTACCATTTGTAAGTGACGAAGGAAAAGCTTTATTTTTGCTGACGCGAATAAAAAAAGATGCCAAATTTTGTTAAAAATAAATTGGATGAGTTTATTATTTGAAAAAAGATTGGAAATAACTAGAGGTTTATTAAAAGATTAGAAATATAATGTGTTATATTATTTAGAATTGATTTTTATGTTTAAAAACACATAATTTTGACATGGAAAATCTGCCTAAAAGTGTGCTCTACACGAAAGGAAAATAAAGCATTTTTGAGCGAGGGTAGATAAATTTTTCCCAAGGTATTTTTAAGCATACTTCAAGGCAGAAATTTATTTTTAGTACTGAATAAATTGAACTCCATTTTTACTATCTTTCCAAATATTTTCTTGAATTTCCAAAGCCTAATTCTATTTTAAAAAGAAATAAATCCATGAGATACTTTTAAGTTCCATTCAACGGTCGCGCCTTGAACAGCTGTTCGAACGGAGTCCACAGCTGAGAGAGTCGCCAGTATGTGTACTGTGGAATGTATCTGTGGCTCTCCAACCTGAAGTGTAGGTGTGTTGCTCTCTCTCCCTCTGTCTACATGTAAAAAAGCAATACAAAACAGAAATCATAAAAGAAACTCTCGCTCTATACGCGTCTCTCTGGAAATGTATCTTTATCTACGGGCGTACGAAGCGGCAACAACATCAGTTCCATTCCAATTTGCTCAGCGCGCGGACGCAGTGATTTCAGACAGAGTATCTCCGTTTCAAAAGTGTTTGGAATTTGGTTCGAAAATCAAACGGGAAAAAAGAACGGGGAAGGCAAATTCCAGAATTTTCAGACAGGAATCGTACCGAAAATACATCCCAGAGATACGCGCATATACGTTGTGGTTTTTTGTCTAGGTTAAGTGCGCGTCTGTATCTGTGAGATACGCAATCGCAGTGCGTTCCGGGGCGATGCAATCGCGGTGTTCTCAAGGGATTGTAAACAAAGAACGTCTCAGGTGATTCTGCACAGCGGCAAATCTCACAGACAACCAAAGCAACAAGTTCATCAGAAAATACCAAAGGAAATCGGGTAGGTTTTTGGAGTATTATCTGTCAGATACTTATGTTAAAAAAAAAGCTGTGAAGAAATACTTGTAAGTTCCCATGAGTAAGGTTCTGCAAGATAAGCAAGAAATGCGATACTTAAGAGGTTTGTTTCGTGGTTCCTTGAACTGCATTTATATTAGAGACTTGCCTACGGATTTTCCCTTAAAATGAAGATATTTTTTAGGTTTTTTAAATCAATTTTCCTTTTGAAATTCCAACTCTGAATACATGTTCTGGAATGTCATCTCTGGGCCTTGCTGACGTGTTCCTGTCCCGCTTCCGTCCTGCACTGATAACAGAATCTGGGACAAAACTAAAATTGAATATTCGAAATTGATTACGGAGAAATGCTCTTTGTGACATATTCTATGATTTTTCATTCATTGCGACAGGGAGAGAGACTGAGAGCTCGATGTATCTGTATTTGTCACCACATGGTCGGCGTTTCAATTGACCGCTGGACCTCTCTCTCTCTCTCTCTCACTCTCTCCATCTCCCTGCAGCGCCCCATTTCCATCTCCAGCGGCCTGGCGATAAGCCTCTAAATATCTGGACTCGAAAAAAGTCTGTGCAGGCATAGATTGACGCATATATAGTTTGTATTTTTGTTGTTGTTTCTCTATGGGTGTGTGTGTTTATATAATGGGGGTCAGGCCGGCAGGAGGAAGCTGCCTCGTTTTTAGTCACGTAGTCAATTGTCGGCATTTGTTTTGGTTGCTTTTCGTCTGCACTTTTTCGCTCTCTGTTATGGTGCTCCTTTTCCGCTGGAAAGGCAACCGTAATCAACCCCTAAGAGAGCGAAGAATGGAACCAGTGCTGGCAATGGGGTTGCCGAACTGGTTCCACGGAGGCGTTGCCAACTATGTTGGGAACAAGGACCTTTTCTTTTTATTTTCATTTCATTTCCTTTTTTCGGGAATATTTAGAACCTTTTTCTTGAAGAAATAATGGAGACTTTAAACACTTTAGAAACATCTTAAAATGAATCTATTTTTATAACTGTTTCCCTAGAAATCCAACAAATATCCCTTCCTTATGATATATCCTTTTCACTATTTCCCCCGCCTTATCTAGGACACAAACCCCGCTTAGCAGCTTCTCCTGCCTCAAATTTCTTATCTAATTTGAAGCATTTCATTAATTAGAGTCTGGTTTTGAATGATAAATTAATGCTTTTGTTGCCTTATTTTAAAACACAATCGACCAATTGCTTCAATTAAGTTAAGAGTTAACCGTGCTAATATATGATATTTATCATTTAGACCGCCCCCTTTGCAAATTTTGTTTGTTTCGTATTTAAACCAAGTTGAGACAAGCTTTTTAGCCAATATTTGTTGGCTAATTAGCCGCGCAATGGCAACCGGTTGGCAATAGAGATGTCGATGTATTTTTTTTTTGAAAAACGAAAGTCACTACTGCCTGGTGGAGGCCAAAACCAGTGATGGATTCAGGAATCCCGAGATGAAAGTGATGACAATTCCACTGATTGGATATAGAGGAGCTTAGATCACAGAAAAAAAATATTGGCAAGAAATAAGAGACATTTTTATATAAGTTCAAATAAAAATTATAACATTTACGATAAATATTGAACGTACATGAGAAAGGGAAGATCAATATACTAATTAGAAAGATGTTAAAACAACAAATCACTTGCTTGATCTATTGTTGAAATATTTTTTTTTGTATGTGCGTTTGGGTAGTTAACCCACTTCCTTGTTGGTAAGCAGCATCTCCCCCCGACCAACCCCTTTGAATTTTTCCAGCTCATCTTTCGCTTTAACACAGCTCAACATAGACTTTGGACCGGTTTTGGATTGCGATTTCCATCTGGGACGCCGTTTATGCTTACATTTTCAAGGTGAATTGTAAAATTTATGTGTGCACACGCCGCTTCATGACGGCATCTGTCTGGCATTGGCAAGGGGCGGGCATGGTGCCAGGGGTATTGAGCGGAGCTGAGGGTGAGCTGCTAACATTTGTCATTCATTGCTAATTAGGAAACTCACTGAATGCACTTGAATCACTCTTTGCCCCAAGTCCTTCCTTCCTTCCTGCCTGCTGAATATTTAATGTGAGTTCACAGGGAAAAATTAGGGTCACAGAAGTGGGTGAATATATAAATATGAGTCTGAATGAGGCACCTATTAGAAGCTCTCCAAAGAAATAATGCAACTGGAATATTATTTCCGCTTAAAATTAACTCATTCAACCTATTTCCCCCAGTGTCTTTTTCTTGGGGGGTCGACAAAGTTGTGGCAATCAAATTAACGCTTATGGAATTGAAAACTTTGTGCCCCAATGTCGTATGTCTGGGGCAGTAGAACGCAGAAGTGGAAGTTCAAGTCGAAATAGAACTTTTTCCAGCGGACAAATCGAATTAATCCCGAGGAGGAGCACTGCAACATGTGGCCTGGAAACTGCCACGCGCTCTTGGCCGGGGCCAACTTGATTACACTTAACCAAATTGTTTGTATAATTTGGCGTAAACTACACAAAAGCGCTGTGATTTTCCTATCCCCCCACTTAGAACTCTTTTTCTGCTCGTTTTTCTTGGTTTCTTTGCGGAGGTTTCCCCACCTGCGATGATGATATTAAAGCAAATGAGGATGATGAAGTGCTTATGGTCGAGGCGCCTCTAACGAGACCCATTAAGTCGGCGAATTGGATGGCAAAAATAAAAAATATACAAAGCTCGGAATCAAATTACAGTGCCAACGAAGAAATCAACGATTCGATGCGATTTTAATTATGCATTCGATCGACGGTTCGAGCCACGCAAATTGGCCATATTTAATGGAAATCGGGGGTTAAAAGGGGGCTTAAGGGGGTCAGAGGAAGCCTTACCCATCGCGAATTCCAAATGGGCAAATGTCACTGTAAATGCACAAAAAAAACAGCCAGCAGAAGTTTTTTTTTGTGGGTAAGGTCAGTTGACGCGGGGATACTGTTCGTATATATATCTGACATTTAGCAGCTGCCAGACTTCAGACTCAGTCCCAGACTCAGACTCATACTTAGACCCAGACTTCGTGCCACATTAACGCCAACTGCCCCCAAAGAGGCGACAATCCTAAACAATTTCCACGATTCGCCAACAAAAGACAAATGCCAAATCACAAAGAGCAGGTGCACTAAGAAAAACAGTATTTGAAAATGTAGGAAAAGCATAAAAACATAAAATATAAACATAATAAATATATTACCCAACTATTTTTGTTAGGATTCGTCTTGAAAATATTTAAATCAAGCTGTTTAACACACACTCTTAAGTATTATTCATTTTTATTGGCATTGAAATGGAATTTGTTTCGGAAATATCCAAAGATTCAATTTGTCTTCTTTACGATTTCTTATCTTGTTTTTTTTTTTATAAGCAACGCTTAATTATTTCTAAAATTAAAATGTATTCATTTTTAATTCTCGCCTAATAATCCTCCATCCATATTAATAATATGCAATTAATTAAAAAGAGAGAAAAAGTCTCTACTTAAAAATACGTTGAGGTTATTTTGGCAAATACAACTGGTTTTTAGCCTAACACAAATTGAAGAGATAGTGAAGATATTAACACCTATTAAAGCCATAAGAAATGGTTAATAAGTAAACTAAATACATTCAAATTAAGTAAGATTAAACTTATAATAAACCTTGAACTTTGTATATTTTCTTTAGAATGCCTCTACTATATTCTTAGAATATCTAAATCCTTCTAAATGCATTCATTAATTCAACTTTTAATAAACATGAATTGATAATCATGTCTGCTTAAACAGTAAGATGCTCTACCCCTTGAATTGATTTTTTTATTTGCCTCATAAATTAAATTAAACTAGTTTCTTAAAAGTTCTCTTTGGAAATCCCACCATTCTGCTGAATATTTGGATTAACTATTTAAGTTGGTTTTACTTTATTGTATATAACTTTTCAGGTTGCTTTAAGCTAACTTTAAAAATGCATTTCATATCAGGAAATTATTAATTAATTAAAGACTCCACCAACATGTCACGTGTTGTATTCATAATATTTGGTCAGCGTTCGTCTCCATTAGCGATAAATAATACATTCAAAGACTTGAATTTGCTCCAACTAAGATTAATTTAAACGTCATTAGGAAAACGTGTTTCGCAACCGCCGATGTCTTATTTAAATTTCAAGAAGACGCCAAACTTAATTCAGCAAACAATGTTAATGACTTGCAGTTAGCCGACGGATATCTGGCTTTCCTCATAAAAAAGTGCTCAATCATACTTTGGTTATAACTTTAATAACTTGAAAATGTATCTTTGTGTCTGTGTGGGCAGTTTCATTTGGATCAAAACGTGACATAGGTACACTTGTAGCTTTAATTATTTTTATTTAATTATAATAAATTGTATTTCAAGGTTTGGAAAGTAAATTAGAAATTAAATAGAGACGAAAATTGTAAGGAAAGTATCAGTATTTATTAATATAAATATTAAAATGCTTAAAATATATATTAAAATGCTTAAAGACATGCTTTTCTCTAAGTGCACAGGCTTTAGCTTTGTTTCAGCTCCCAATTGGCTGCGGATGCACAGTTATGTGTCTGCTTTCGGTGGCTCATAAATGTCAGTGTTGACTACTGTTGGTTGAGTTATGGTTTTGGCCAAGCTTCGGCTACAGCCTCTACATATAGCCTCTGTGACTGACCACCATGGCTTCTTCCTCAACTCAACTCCCTCGGACCGGTCATAAAATTGATGGACGACATTGTACGGCTGGGGGGTCACGAAAGAGCGCTGTCGGCCTTGCGAACACTAAAACCCACCCATAAGAGCCACCTTTTGATGGCGGGGAGGCGGGTGCAGTACCCCTTAGCATTTGCACCTGAATAATGATGTCGTGTCTGCTCAAATTGTCTCGTTGCATTTCATAGATTGTGCGCCGCCTGTTGACAGTTTCATTTGAGCGAAAGTGTCGCCTGAATGGCGGGAAAAATGCTACTGTCAGGCAGCAGCAGCAGGGAAATAGGAAAATGCTCACGATAAGCACAGGCAAACCTCTCTGAAGAGGACACACAGAGCCGCACTGTATTCCACAGTAAATTCCTTACTTACTTGGGGTAAATTGCCTTCACGTTTCTATAGAAATCAGTGCGATGTGTAAAAAGGGTCACCTTTTGACACTGTCCTTTTTTTCACTTACTTTACTGTGACAACAAGGACACCTCTTATTTTTTTTTTGCACACAGGTGAGGAGGAAACAGGTGCTGACTGGCCAGATACGTGGCGAGTAATGTTGGTGCGCCTGTCACATCGAACAAAAGTATCTGCGTATCTCTGTATCCGGGCGAACTACCCATCCAACCATCGCTTCCCTACTACTCGTTTTTTTTTCCTTACTTTTTGCCCAGTAAGTCAGTGGGTCGTGGAATGAGCTTAGTCAGCGTTTTGCACAAAAAATATTTCATAACTTAATTGCAGGCGAGAGCGCCAGATAACAAAAGCTGAAAACTTTTTCCACTTAGCTTTTCCTTTTGAAAAAATTGCAGTGCAGGAAAAAAGAAGAGGCTAGCTGGCCAGAATACTCGGCACGCAAGCCAAAATTGCTGAGTTGCCAGCCAGCAACTCTCTGTGGGTTTTCGTTTTCATTTGCAGTTTTCCGTTTTCAGTCTGCCTGCAGTTTTCTGCCTAAAGTTATGTTGCATCTGTGAAAATGCAATCCGATGATGACGAAAGTCCATTTCATTATACCACAAATCGCACCGCAAAAAAAGGCTGGGCAGGTGGCGATGTGATGATGAGCCGTGAATGAAAATTGATTGAGAGATTAGTTTTTGGGCAACTGGCCAAGGGGAGAAGATGCAATGAAAATGCTGGTAAATGTTGGTAAAGGAAAATCGATGCCTTCTTCCTATGTGAAATCTTCGAAATTGAATTTACCTTGGTTATGCATTAATTTCCGTAACCATATCAACTTACAGCTGTTTTCCGCCCGACTGCCGTTTGCAATTTGCTGCCAATTAACTTTGGTAAAATGCGAAATCCAATTTCAGCCTTTGTCCTGGCGATCTCTCAGCTCGGAATTTCTGGACAGCGACCGCAGGCATTGCCAGCCTGTCTATGGTAATTAGAGACTCCTGACATTTCACCAGACCACCGTCCGGTGGTCACGCCTCAATTTATTTGTGCTCTCCGCCACTCGCCCCTTTTTAAATATTGATAATTTTGCATATCCCGTTCGAGTCGTGTTTCGACTTTATGGCGGCCCATCAATTTTGATTGACCAGAAATGTGAGTAATCCAGTGTCGGCGAGTGGCGAGTTGAATTGTTCAGACAACTTGGCAGGTGCTTCTGCAAACAACAACAACAATAACAGCAAACAATATTTAAATACACGCTCAGGTAGTTTTATTGTTATTTTTTTTTGTGGTCTCGGGAACCAGGGTAATGTGCTAACTACATAAGCGGGATTGCCACTCGTAAATTTCATCATTTATTGCAGTGAATTGAATTGAATGTTCAGACATTCATTCAATTTTTTTGTTTATTAACATAAAGATGTTATACATTATACATCCCAATTATCGCTAATATACTGACAGTTATAGTTGAGAATATTTCAACAGGCGACAGAGTATGACAACCGTCTTAATTAGTATTATATTAGTATTTGCTAATCACAGCGTTTATGGGAAATGTTTAAGTTTATTACTTAGAAGGGGATAGAGTAGGGAATAAATCTTAATTCTGAAAACTTTTGATTAATCTTTTAACAGTAATTAATAAGAAGAAATACAGAGTTTATGCTGAATTATGAAAAATACAATACAATACAATAATAATACCACAATAATAGCGCGTTCAATATCTATTCGAAATATCGTAGTTTGAAATATCGAAAATATATCGACATTATATTAATAGCACATATTCGATTAAGGTTTAATATTTATTAGACTTATTTATTTTTTATATTATAATAAATCTATAAAACTATATTTTTGATTAGCTCTTATAATTATTTGCTCTTATTTTACTAAGTTTATACTCTTCTTCGCGATAGTTCGATATATCAGAGAAAGTATCGATTAACCATTAGCACATATGTATATCGCAATGTCTGTATATAGAACTTTGCGTTAAGTAGCAATAAAGTATCAATACCATCTGTATGCTAAAGAAATATATATTATATTATATATTTTGTATATAGTTTCTTTATAGTTTCAATTTAATTTCTTTTTCTATTTAGTTTCTTTTTAATTTTATTCCTAAAAAAGATATTAGGAGGTCTTTGTGTTATGAAATTTACATCAAACAATATATCTAAATATGTTAAATATAAAAAAAGAAACCAATAAAATAGGAAACACCATCTTCCTGCCCCAAAAAACTAAGTATTTCTAATTGGGTGGTCCCGCATTTTCCGTTAATTACCGAAATTCCATGCCACAAATTCTGCAACTCATTGCAACAAACATTGGTTGGTACTCCGGAATTCTTGCAAATTAAAGCAAAATATTTGGCCCACAATTTATGGGGAGCATAAAGCGACCAACCGATCGCCGCCCCGCAGAGTTCGATGAACTCTCTGAAAGCAGACATTGCTCATTTGCACCGAATGCAGAACGGGTGGGGGAAATGCGGGGGGAATCTCCGGATGAAATAATATTTGCATTTCAATAAGTTTGATTGTGTAACTGTGTTTGGCGGCCAAGGGGACTGGGATTTGGAGTACCGTTAAAGGTTCGGTCATCATCGCTCACAATGAAAGGTTTCTGTTTCAGTTTCCAGCTCTTGGCTCTGATCTGTGCTGCAGCCACGCGTATCTGTGAGATACATTTGCGTATCTAACGGAGTTCTTTGAACCCCAATTAATCGACACAACAGAAATAGATGCAGGGCCAAACTTAGTGGGAGCCAAGCCACACTATCTGTATCTATCTCAACGTGGAACAAGCCAAAGTTTAAAAGAAACTGATGAGTTAAATGGAATTGAATGGCGGGATCGTAAAATTTAATGGCAGTCACAGCACAAAGTTGCCCTGGTTCTGATCCGACTGCCAGCACAGCGAGAAAATCCAAGTGGATGGGCAGGAAAAAAGTTACTGACTTGGCAATGATTTATTCTTGACATACATCTATAAATCTATAGATTAATTGAGCCACTAAATATCAGTTCAAAGCCCTTTTGTGGTGTCTTCAAGCTTTGCAGTTTGGTACTCTTTACACTTTTTAAAATATTCTAGAAATTATGATAATATATTGGCTTAGATTTGTTCTTATAACCATTAAAGCTAGGTGATTTTCTCAGTGTTAAAATGGAAATTCAAATAGTTCCAAGAGTATCTAACCGGTTGGGCCATTAAACTGGGCGGGATTATTTAATATTTGCTGACATCTCGGCTGTCGCTTAACACATGTTAGCCGACATAAATCGCACTCGCCCGGGGCATCCATATAATTCCGGCCAGAAGTGGCCGAAAGTGTTTGGCCAAAATGCCGCTTATTAATAAAAGATCTTATCTTCCGAGTGACTGATTAATGTGAGCAATTACCTTCTCAAGTACGAGAGAAGGAGAGAGAGTGACTTTGGAAAATAAATTAGTGCCGATTAATTATTCAGAGTCATTCCGTTCGTTGAAGAGCATACATCACAGCGGGCAGACAGGCAGGCTTAATACGAAGGAGAAGGTCCTTTTTGTATTTCGAGGGGGGACAAAATGTAGGCGTAACCGCAGTTCTCGCCTCTTCGCTATGCAAATTGAATGCCACACAACAAGGCGGTGTGCGTTTATCTTAAAGATGCGAATTAACCGCGCGTCGCTAATTAATATCAATTAAGATTTATTGGCACGTTAACTAAGCCACAATCTATGTATAAACAAAAAAACGGAACTGGAATTAAACTCGAATGTTTTAAATGCTGTTCGTGTCAGGTGAGATCGATGGAGGTACATTGGCTGGCATAAACTTTGGGATATTATATCTCACGGAGATATTTCATCGGTAAATCGGTGGAGGCAAGTAAAAGCGGTTTTTGGAGGTGATCAAGTGACTGAAAGGCCTGCAAATATGTTTAAAAGGTTATAATAATATTAAAATTAACTTAGAGGGACAAAATATATTTTTATTTGCTGAATTTATTTAAAAATAAATGTTCTTTTTAAATATTAAGGTAAACGCATGGCAAAAGTCACACTAAAATTCGTTAAAATGTTCTACAATTAAATTCCAGCCAAGTATCTTGAATAGTTTCCATGTTTCAGTAAGATGGCAAACACGTGTTTCTAATGTTTAACGAATACCGCACTTTTTCCAATTGAACAATAATAAAATACAGCATCTTACGGGCACCCAGCAAAAGTTGATTCAATATATTAAGATGCAAATTGAAGTAGCTCCATCTGTATTTCGCCCGTCTTGTATCTTTGTCAGGGACAAATTGGCGCACGTTGACTTGAGCTAGCTAGAGAGGGAAAATATAAAATTGCAAATTGATGCTGGCAAAAGGAAATATATCTACAGATACTTGCATTTTGAAGAGCATCTCCCGGCCGTGTGGAGGGTGTCGCCACAATTCAGACCCGTTTTATTGTTACGAGCGCAGTAAAGTCATCGTCATAAAACAATCGCTCGGTGGCAGGTCAAATTAAAAAGCGCTCATTAAAATAAATTGGCAACACTGTCCAAAACCCAAACAACAGCTTGTCGCCATTCCTATGCCACATTCCTCCTCCACCACCGCCTCCACCACAGATGGGGGAATACTAAAAAGATATTCGGCAGCGATATAAATCAATATGGTAGTCGATTTCAATTTCGATTTCGAGTTCAGTGAGCTTGGGTGCTCAGGGAGGGGTAGAGCTTCTTCTTTACACATGGTCGGAGATTTAAGGCCAGCAAATCGATGGCCCTATATTTTCGTTACAAATTTTGAAGCTTATGGCTTTTTCATTATTTTTTTTTTAATGATATGTTTTTCCTTTTCAGCAGGCTTTAAAATGGCAGCGGACTGGCGACTGATGAATCCCTATGGAGTCCTTCTCCTTTCCATCATCCTCCTTTTTGTGGGTGTGCCAATCAAGGGAGAAGTGTACACAGCCCTGGCGGAGATGGAGGAACTACTTGAGACTGAGTCCGCACTGATTACCAACCTTGAGGGCTACATACGCGTGCAGGAGAACAAGCTACATTTCCTCAAAAAGTGAGTATTTTACAGCAGCCAATTTGGGCTTTTTATTATTAATATTAATTGTGTCTTGGGCTTTGGACATTTAAGTTCCTAGTTTAAAAAACTCAAGCACATGGGTTTATTAATTATTAAGTGACCTATTGAGCCTTCTTGAGAAGTGAGTAACTTGTTACTTGAGTTTACAAGAATTTAATAGTATTTGGAAATATTTATTTATATCTAAAACAAATGGTAATGTTCTGCATTTAAATTAATGAAATATATGTTAGCAAATCACTCATTAATTTACCACATCACAGCACACGCCTTTATCTGCTAATATGATATAATTACTGACCAACTGTGCCTTTGGATATTGTTTTATTGGCAAATAACTAAAATGCCAATACCAATACTAATTAAGTGCTTTGTTTGCCAATGGCTAAACAAAAGTTCCTTTCCATTTAATTATATTTAATGAATTTGACCTTTCCATTTTGGAAGTTTGAGTTGCAGCAACGCTTGTGCTACATTATATTTCAGGCATTGTAATTCAATATTTTGCAGGCAGCTGATTTAATTATGTTGAAATAATAGAAAGGGTGGTTAAATTCATAATTAAATTTGAAAGGTTGTTCAAGTTAAATCTTTGAAATGTACAGAATAATATGCATCAAGAAGAGGAGCATGTTAAATATAAAAATTTTATAATTATGAAGATTAATAAGAAGTTCTTGGTACTGAAAATTAAGTAAACTTATAGTTCCCTTTTAAATCAAATTAAAAACCATTGTGAATAGTAATGGGAGACCCTCGGACTTACTTTTAAAATCCAAATCACAAATAGCAGGCTTGTAATTTTAGGTTTTCAACTCAGCAGGCATAATTATGCATTAATTAAGGTTAAGCAGCGTGAATGGACACAGCGGAATAAAACCTTTCCCCACATTTTATGGAGGGTTAAAACTCTCTTGATTTTGAATCGTGTGCATCCGATAAAACTGGCTCTAGGCCAGTCCCTAAACCTCTTTAATTTAGCATAAATATTTCCTATGCTAATGTTGCCAAGATGTTTCTAGCCCGAGGGGGATATTGGGGTAAGGAGGGAGTAGACAAAAGCGGTTCGGTTCGGGTTCAGGTAGTCGCCTGCATTCGGGGTAATTGCCTTTGCCACGTGCGAGTGGCAGCTGTTGCACGTAGCACCTAGTTCTACATATGTACATATCCGCATCTGTATCTGTATCCGTTGATTGCAGATACATATCTTTCGCTTATGTGCATATGTGGTGGCAACTGGCGACGGTAGCAAATGGGGGAGCTCAGAGCGCAGAGCTCAGAGCTCAAAGGAGCTGCAGGATGCGGTGCGACAACTCCCCTAATCAAATAATGCCACAACGCCAGGCGCACTCAGGATCTATCTTGTACAAGAGTATCTTGTATCTGGCAGCTCAGCGGCGGTTCCTATATATGTTTCTCTAGCTGTTGCTGCTGCTTCTCTGACTGTCCCTTTGGCGCAACAAAGGACGAGACAGGATCCTCACAGAACAGCTGACAGCTGTGTGCCTGCCTGCCTCTGACTCAGTCGCATTTGCTGTCCCTGTCTCGTTATCCTTGTTCGCTGTCATTGCCCTGTGCTGTCTGTTTCTGTCTCTGTCTCCGTCTCTGTCTCTGCGAATCCTTCGGATGCAGCCTCTCGTCATCTGTCCCTGTGAGCCGCCCGTGTCGCGTGCCGTCTGTCGGAGTTTAACTTTTAATGCGGCTTTAAATGTTCCAACTGGCCAGCTGGCATGCACGCATAAAAATTCAAGGAAACAAGATCGCATTTAAAACAAAGAATTACTAATTAATTGGGTATTGTAAATGTAGTTAATTATATAGTACATAATCTATAGACTTCTAATATTCTAAAATTTCTAGTAGGTACCTAATTCTAAAAATATTTTTAATGAGAATCCCTTAAAATCCATCCGATCTACTAAATTTTCGCTCTGTGTGCTGACTGCAAATTATGGCTAATTCGTTTAACAGTTTCCCCATAACTTTGATTTGTTTTGGTCGCCGGTCAAGCACAGCATCTGTCTCTCCGGCCTTGGGCCCTAGGAGTTCTGGCCAAAAGCCAATTAAATTTGGCCAACGCAGCGGGACAAAGGACAACGTGCGCTCGCTTCCAATTTGCGGGGGCTCAAAAGGATGTTGCCGCGAATGCATGCATATGCATGCGGGAAATGGGAAATTGGGAATTGTTATAGGGATATAGGGAAGTGGTGGATATACTCGTATGTACACTCCTATGTGGATCTGGATCCGGTTGGAGGTGGCCTACGAATACGAAATGTAACGGTCGCTTGAGCAGCGCAAAGCAGGAGGGTTGGGCCCTCAAGGGAAGGTTATTGTGTGCACAAACAAACAGCAGCGAACAAGTATAAATTTGATAGAGATTATGACCGACAATTAAAATACCCCTGATTCTATATAATACCAGGGTTTTCCTTTATATTTGGGGCATTTTTTTTATATATGAAAAAAGTGTAAGAAGAATCATAGGAAGATTAATTCATAGGAATGTTTTATATTTACTAAAGTTTGGTGGAAATGCATATATTTCTTAGAAAGTCAAAAGCTAAAATATAATATTTTATGAAGAATTCTTTGAATATAGTACAATATTTGTTTATATTGTTTAAATTAACAACAGTTTCTTAGAAATTAACTTGAACAGACTTGTTCTTTAAGATTAAAGCCATAATGGTGACAAAAAATATCACATAAATTTCATTTGTTGTTTTAAAAATATATATTCATTATCATTATCAGTTTGTTTCAAATTTAAATATAATATTGATGCTGTAGAATTTTTGTATCTATTTTAAAAGAAATTTTAAAGAGTGTTTCCATAGAATTTATTTATGATTAGCTTAAAGATTGTGAAATATGAATCTGAAATGATTTATATAATAATTCAATTTTAATGGAAAAACTTGATTATCTTTGGTAGCTCTAGTTTATGACACGACATGTTTATGCCTTAAATATGTGCATTTTAAGCTGAACTGTTTTGTTCTTTATGATGCCCACAAACTAAGCACTTAAAATGGCTTCAAAAATTAAAAAAATATAAAAACCTGATATGTCTTTAGTATTTGCTTAAAACATTTGACGTTCAATAAATGATACCAAGTTTCTTTCATTATTAATAAATGATAATCAAGCTCCTATAGAAAAGTTTATGAATGAAAGTCTGCATTTATAATTTAATATAATTATATGCAAGTGGTATTTCTATAAAAATACATGAATGAAAAAGACAGTATTTCCTAATTTTATAATATTTCTCTTAGCGTGAAAGGTGGTAACACCCTAGTGCTGGTGTGGTCTTATGTACAAACCCCCGCCTAGATGTACATAGTGTTTTATGTATCTGTATAAAGGTGGTGAAACCCATACATCATACCCTCTAATTCCCCTGTAAGTGGTATCAAAACAGAACTAAAGCCCGGGAGGGGATCGCTCTGCAGTTATGAGTTGGTAAATAAGAATTAAAAACGCTGATAAAGCGAACCGAATGGAACGCCGGCTGCTCCTTGCCTTTTTGATGGTTGATTTCGAGTTGAAATGTCTGAGTTCGGAGACCCGAATGCGTTTCAACCCCCGTTGTAGAACGCCGTTGCGCAGGAGCAGATGTTTTGATGTTTCCTCAACTTCTGGCCTAATGGAACGCGCCAAACACAGTCGTTCATTGTACCAAACGTACGGGTGTCTTATGTACAAGTAAATGAGTGAGTAGTGGCTGTGGCAGTGGAAGGGGAGGGAGGATCCACTCGGCTGCACGCCGGCGCAGGAAGTGGAGGAAGTCGAGGAGCTGCGACCTGGAACGGCTCCTCAGCTCAGTTGAGTCGCAGTTCTCGAGGCGAGCGGTTGTGCCAGAGTGGAAACAAACTCCTCAAAAGTTATACAACTTTATTAAACAAAAGGCAGTGCCTTAAAGAAAATTACCTTAGATCAGTTTATAGAAGAGTTTTGTTATTAAGAAACATATAACAAAGTGAATAAATTGTTTAAAGCTAAGTTCTTTAAACGATTTGATATTAAAACTTATTAAAAAAAGTGTAAAAATAACTCAAGATCATCCCCTAAAAGTGGCCAGTACAGTGCGATCACTATGTCGCAGCATAATTATACCAATCCGGCTTTTTGCCAGAACAGCGAGTTCTATCCGGTGCCCAGTGGCCAAGTGGAGTCCATTTACAATAGAAGTTTGCAGTTGAATTTCGGTCCGGCACCGCCGCGTAACACACGTGATCCTCGCGAAGGTCCTTTGCGCATCCAAAGAAGCCTGTCTACGCGTTCGGTGGCCAGGAAACCGCAACAGCAGCTGCAGCAGCAACAGCATCAGCAACAGCAGCATCCTCAGCAGCAGCTTCAGCCACATCATCTTCAGCAGCAGCAGAAATATCCTGGCAAACCCCAGCTATATCCTGCCAATCAGCAGACATCCTCCTGTGGCCGCTATGCCCTGGTGCCCCTCGAAGAACTCAACACCAGTCGTGCTGGTCGATATGCCATTGTGCCGGGTCAGGCAGCCCAGAGATTGGCCCGATCACAGGACAATCTGGATTGCTACAGCTCGAGGAATGGCTTGCATGAGGAGCACGAGGATCCGCACTCCTTCCACGAGGAGCCCCACCAAGAGACCCAGTTTGCCAGCTTGCCGCCGAGCCTCAACCAACCCATTCAGTCGCGAAATAATAGAAATAATCCTAATCCCAATCAAACCCAACTAAAGAGCGCCTTCAGCAGCGATTTTGGCAGCAAGACCTTCCTGATTGTGGACAAGAACAGCAATCAGAGGTATCAGATGGTGCCGACGGCCGAGGATGAGGAGCTGGTGGATGAAAACCAGGAGATCATACAGATGCACAATGGGCGGGCCCATCGATATGCAGTGGTGCCCACGGATGGGGATGACGATGACTATCCGGAGGAGTTGCAGGAGCAGCAGGAGACTTGTCTGAGCAACTCGGAGTTGAGTCAGCAATTTGCGGCCAGGACCTCGACGCCGCAGCAAAGGAATGCTGTGGCAGCCACGAGGGCGCTGCATGAGCTCCTGACCACGCCTAGGAAGATGCAGCCACCGCCAAGGTTGGCTCATTCCACGCCCCGGAATGCCGCCCACCACGAACAGTTGCAGCTGGAGCGGCGCTTGGAGATCTACAAGAGCCAACAGATCTATCAGAGTCAGCAGGTGGTGGCAGGACCGCCGCCCACTCTGCCGCAGCGTCAGAATCGTTTGTCGCCGCAGAGACTCCACTACGAGACGGTGAAGCCGCCGGCTCAACTCCAAATGACCGATCGCTCCACGGCCGTCATTAGTCCCAGGGTCCAAGAACAGGAGCGGGAACTCGAACAGGACATGAGCAGCATCCAGGGGAAGTCATCGAAAAATAATAATACATATACACAGAAGCTGGCCAATGCCACCATCACCCTGGCCGTTGTCTCCCTGATGCTCGTCCTGGGCAGCACCATGAACGCAGGGCTCACCATCTACATGATAGCTCACGTATGTCCTTAAAATACTCTATAATCCTATCAGTATACTAATCTCCTGTTCTCTCCTGCAGTTTGGCAAATCCTTTTACCTCCAATTCGGCCTGGTGGCCTCCTTTTGCGGCATTGGACTTGGCTTTCTGGGTTTCAAGTCGCGGCAGTGCGAGTGGCTGCCCAATCGGAGCTATAGCTCTGGGTATATCCTGGTCACTGTGTTCTGTCTGTTCAAGTCCTGCGGCCTGCTGGTGATTCTAGTGCTGGATCCATTTCCGGGATTGCCCCTTCACGATGTGACTACTGGCGTTATCCTGGGACTCTCCACCTTCACCATGTTCTTCATCGGATTGGGCGTGCTGGGAACTTTGTGGTGCCACCGTCCTCCGCCAGATAACCGTGTGAATGTGGTTTAATACCAGGAAGTTTAGTTAATATTTATACTTAGTCTCTAATTAGTTGTAATTCGACAAGAACTTGGCACAAACGAACGGCTAAAAGACCAAAAAACAAAGTATTAGATTTGTAATCGAAGGAAGATCACCATCCGCTAACACGACTGTAAATAATAAGTGGGTTGTACTTATTGCTAGATCATAATTTGTTTATTTATAAAATGTTTATGCGCTACTAACTTATTGTTCGTATTTAGTTTTTAGTAAAATAATAAAATAAAGGCACTGGCATACCAATTTATTGTGGAATTTAATGGGAGAATGGGAAAGGATATTTACATTATTTAATTATTCAAGAAAACTATGAATATTTCAGCTAGATTTCAGTTAAGTTTTCTGTGTTCAAAGCTAGGTAAAAAATATATTTAAAAACCATTGACTTATACTTTTTTGTAGTAAAAACAAATAACTTTAAAACAATTACCCCGCTAGGATAAACAGAACTCGTTAAAGTCTAGCAATAATAGTAAAAACATTGCTGTTTCCCCCCACTTAAGCTTATTGATAAACAATTCAAGTCTCGTATTGATTTTGCCCAAGGACTTTCTTGGCCAGTTTCTTGCTGGCCAAGTTCAAACTTTGGCTTTCCCTTCGACCAACTTTAATGTAATTTGCCTGCTCGCGCAAAGCACTTAGTAAACTGTCTACTAACTTTGGTCCTCTCCATTTCCTTCTGATCCCTTCCAGCAAAATGGACGAGTACCAGCGGGAGCATGCGGACGCCTCCGGCGACATTACCGCCTACGTGTCCAATCCCATCAATGCCTACCTGCTGACCAAACGACTGACCACCGACTGGCGCCAGGTGGAGAACCTTATGGAGCATGACGTGGGAACGGAATTCGTGCAGAACATCACCCAGTATCGCCACGTTCTCAAGTTCCCCTCGGACGAGGATCTCAATGGGGCGGCGGTGGCACTGCTCCGCCTCCAAGACACCTATCAGCTGGACACCTCCAGTGTGGCACGCGGCAAGCTCAACGGGATTCAGTACAGGTGAAGATTTTAATAGGAGCTGGCTATTGTTTTTAACTTTTATAAATTTGTACAAATGAGACATCTTCGAAATTGGATAACTGTCCAAGCGAATCGCTTAATCCTTGGGATTTTTACTCACCAATTTGCCATCCTGCAGCACCGAGATGTCCTCGGACGATTGCTTTGAGCTGGGGCGGCAATCGTACGTGAACCACGACTACCATCACACGGTCCTCTGGATGAACGAGGCGATGGCCCGCATGCTGGAGGAGCCGCACAATCACACCCAGAGCTTCACCAAGGCCGAGGTGCTTGAGTACCTGGCCTTCTCCACCTACAAGGAGGGTAAGTGCAGCCCACCATTGTCCATTTTTGCTTACTTCTCTATCTGTCCCCAAAGTGCTTGCTGCACCTAGAAAAATATTTATTGAAACAAAAGCATTAAATCATTAATTGTTTAAAAAATAACCTTGTAATTAATTTCAGTTAAATTAGCTCAGATTTAACTTGTTTGAAAGCTTGAAATTAGTCTTCTTAGCCTCCAGTTTCCACTTTCTTGCCTTAAATGTTGGTAATTAAATTCTCAGAGTGTTTGCTGTCGTATCTCGTTTTTGTCCCAACTCGTTTGCATGGCACTTTCGAGGTCCATTTGGCTGCAGGAAATTGCACTCTGTCCCACACCCCCCCACAGGCTACCCTTCGCCTTCGGCTTTGGTCAGGTGGAGTCCCTCCGAAGGGCCCTCCATTAAGTGCGATAAAGTGTTGGCCATCTGCAGCCACCAGCCACCAGCCGGGACGACAATGTAGCTTCGGTGTCGGTGACGGTGCCAGGAGCCAGGAGCAATCACGTAGAACGTAGCTGGCCAGGATCAGCACGTTTGCGGCTTAGAACCGGCTTGTTTATTAACGTCTTATTACCCAGGATTGCGTTCATCAAGGAGTTGTCTCAAAGGCACACGTACTTGTATCCATGTCGTCTTCCCACTTTTCTTTAAGGGCAAACACGATTTATGGGCGTGTGTCCTGGGGGTGGAGGCGGAGTGAAAGTGTCGCCATATTGTGCTGGAAAAACAACACAAATGGGCCCGCCCTCGAGGAAAGTGACAGGCTTTTCCGCACTCCTACCTCGTCTTTAGAACGGCGCACATGTGTCGGGAGATGCAAATTTAAATTCCTGTCGCCGACAGGGCCTCAAAAGTTGAGGTCGATGTGGAGGTTAAAGCTGGAAGGTTGTTCGGAGTCAGTGATGCCAGAAAAAGGAGGCATTTTTTTTTATTGTGGGATTAGAAATTGGCAAAATAAAGGGGTATCCAGTGTTGAGTTATTTAATTAGTACAGAAGAGGGTTGGGGAATGCCTAAATTTAGGAAATAAACTCATTAAAACTTCCCTTACATTTTTCTATTTAAAATTTACAACATATACCTATATCCCTTGAGCCTTCTATTCACCTAATTTTCCTCTTATTTTCCTAATAGTTTTTGCTCTTGCCAACTTAATAGTGAAAGCCTGGGATAAATGCCCGCCTGGTCCTGGACACAAATGAATAAATTAGAGCACAGCTTGTAAAGTTTGCCAACAATCCAATCGACTCTATGGCCTTGGCATAAAAAAAAGAAATACAGTAGAATCCGGCTATAACGACTCCGCTTATAGCGTACGTCCGGTTATTGCGACGAAAACTCCATGGCTTGGTTGGTCCCCAACAAACTTATATGAAAGGGCTTCGCTCCGGTTAGTGCGTCTTCCGGGTATAACGACGTAAAATCGTCGGTCCCTTGAAAGTCGCTATAACCGGACTCTACTGTAATTACATTTTTGGCTTATAGAGTTCAATTTGTGTCTTCAAAATACGTCAATATCTTTAAAGTGCTTAAATTATTTAAATCATTTTCTGAGCAAATTCTCTCTTTACGTTCCCAAGATGGCTTTGTGTTAAATTTAAAGACCTGACAATCTTTACCAATTAAACCGTATTTTGCAATCCATTACCGAGCCATTGTTTCTACTACTCCTCCTTTTTGGCGACCCTGAAAAGTATGCCAATGCTTTTCGTGTCCTTTTGTAGCCAAAAAAAAACTTGGTTGCGAATACTATATTCTCCTGGTATCTGCAGCGAGAAGTGATTGTCAACACGTGACCAGAACAGTGGGTCTTGGCCAAGTGCCAAATGGGCTGAATTGGCCATTATGTGAGTTTGGGTTTGGTGCTCACCTGCCCACCGCCCTACTCTTCCATTCAGAATCAAAGTCATTGATTTTTCTTAGTCAGCAGCTTAATTGATGGCACCTGAGCGCCGCCGTATAAGCCCAGTTAGATGCTCGGGACGTGACTGTGTGGCCTGACTTTAAGTCGCTGAACTTAAGTAGAATGCATCAAGAGACTGACGGGGGGCCCGGGGCTCGAGTGCGTAACGTAACGTGGCCAAGAAGATAGTGTCTGGCCCTACAAGTCAGGTTTTTGTTAGCCATTGTGTGGCCGTGCGTAAACAGTTTTTCTGTGCCGCCGTAAATTATTCCCCAGAACTTGGGCAATTAAATAGAGCAAGAAACTCATTACAGATTATGAAATATTTATGCCAAGAAGCACAGCTCACAAGTAGCTTGTGGCGAATATACATAGGCTTCTCTTTCATGGAATGCGAGGGGCAGTTAAACAGATTTGTCAGAAACCAATCGCTGACAACGGCTCCAGCTCGGTTTCAGTCAACCAGAAACTACTGATGAGTAGTTGGCCAACAGAAAAGAGGGTAACAAGTGGGCCAGTGGTCAGTCCTAAATCACTTCACATCGGGGACAACAAAAGAATCAATGCAGTGCCAGTCAATGAACTAACTAACTATGTTGTCACATATTTATTTAATGGGTTCACTACTAAGTTAACTGTGCTTAAATGCCTGATTAGGTCTATTAGCTACTCTGGTAAGTTAAATAATTAAGTCTATGAACAAATATTGAGTAATTTAAGCTGTTTAATTCAATAAGGAAAGTTAGTTTTGCTTGGTTTCAAACTGAGTTAGTTATTGACAAGGGAATGTTACTTTTAGGGTGAAATCTTGGATCTGATATAAAAAAAAGAAGGTGCTTAGCTGCTTTAAGTACTTTGCACGGAAATTGAGATGGCTATCTAGCTAAATTACATTATAATTATGCAAATAATTATGCAAATATCAGGCAGCTAGCTTAAACGATCTCTTATGTATATATCAATGCAGCTAAGCACATTATACTGTATTCAATTTAAATAATTATACAGGAATTATGTTAAATGAATCAGACTACATTTCTTAAACTTATTAGCTCTGCATAAAGGTATAAGGCTTCCAGTTCATAGTAAACCTTAGGTTATAGGAAATATTTTTAATAGCAGACTCTCTTTTCGTTTTCAATCAAATTAAACATATGTATGTGTTTTGTTATTATTCCAACTTACAAAGAAATACAATGCATACTGCTAAAGGAAAGGCAAGTAAATTTTAATAATTACAAAAAATTAAAGACATACTTTGCGTAGAGTGAGAAAGGGGTGAATTTCCTATAACTTCAGCTAAGTAAATGTATTTATTTAAAGAAGATTTACACAATTTTGTACAGTAAAAAATATAAACTAGATATTTAGTCTTGGTTATACTTATTAAAGAAGCCATTATTAGCCCCCAAAAATTAACCTTTGTTAATTGAACCAACTCTAGTTTAGTTTCTGCAAATATTAGCTTTAGTTTTCCTTTGAAATAAGTCAGAGAAATCTATCACTTTTCGCTGAGTTCCCCCAAGTTAATGATTTAATCGAGGCAGCCACGATTTTAGTGGGTCTCAGCTGCTGCCCAGCGGCTAACTGGCTAAATACGAAATGCTAAATGCTAAATGCCAACTTAGAGCCAGACTAACGAGCAGTTAATTGACCACAAAAATGCCTGGCAATTCGACGAGGAGCGTTAAAAGGGAGTTCAGGGAGGGGGATTTAGAGAGCAATGAAAGTAAGCAAAGCGAATGCCGAACCGAACAATGTTTTGCTAAATATGTATGGCAACAAATTGCTTTTCCAGGGGCGTTGCAAATTCGAATTGGTTTACCCTGCATTTCACGCCGATACTTTTTGCCTTTTCTTGTTTTCTTGTTGCGAAAAAAAAATCCACAAAAATCCATGCACGACTGAGCACCGGCCACGCAACGAAATTAGAAAATACAAGAAACAAGAGTGTAAAAAAAAAGATTAAGCGATTGAGGGGCAGCCACCACATCGGCGAGAGATAGTCAGCCAGTTAGATAGCTAATTCCAGTCTTCGATCCATCTTCCAGTCTCTCAAGTTGAACGGCGGTGGCAGTGACATCAGCGGCGCCAGCAAGGAGACTCCTGCTCCCACAGCCAGGACACCCAGAACGCCCCAGACACCGCTATCGAACAAGTTACAGCCTTCTTCGACACCGGAGGCGACGCCACACAGCTGCATCCGTCAGGGGAATTGCGGCAAGGCCGCTGGGAAGCATCTGTCAACGCTGCACGAGTCCAAGATCTCGCCCAGGACACCGCCCGTCACACCGGACTCGCCCAGCACGTATTTGGACGATGATCTAGACTCGATGTACTCCTTTGCCACCACCACCTCGGGACGCTCAACGATGTCCTGCGAGCACCCCTATGTGGCCAGGTAGGTGGCCTTTAATTTAGTTCATTAAATAGCTTATGTCTTCATGTATATTCTTATCCAGAAACGGAACTACGTTCAGTGGACGCAAGATGAAGTACGTGGTGCATTGCTCCAACTATGCCGGCCAGGTGGGACCCGACTATCTGACGCCTACGCAGCGGGCCCAGCGCCAGATACGGCGCCTCAAGGAACTACTGTGCATTGCTCGCCAGGATCTCGAGCAGAAGGACACGGAAATACTGCGTCTAACGCGGGAAGTGGTCGAGCTGCGCCTGTTCAAGGCTTCCCTGAGTTCGCCAGAGGAGCGATCCGCCTCCTCGGATGCGGTAACTGTGCGGGAGGCGGAGCTGAAGACCTCGCAGGATGTCTCGCCCATCGTAGACATGGTGGACGAGGCCAATGCCAAGGGCAGTCCGCGGCACCTCAACCGTCAGCAGCAGCATAACCATCACTCCCTGCAGCACCAGCAGCTGCAGGCCATGCAGATGTCGGCCGAGATGCAGACCTCGTACGCGGACTCTGGTCACTTCGAGGATCTCACCATGTCCTCGGTGCACTCGAAGGACTCGCAGACACAGAGCGAGGCTTGCGGATCGGCCACGCCAGATGGGGAGCCGGATGTGGCATGCGGCGGCGGAGATGGCGATGGGGCCAGCAGCCTGGAGAACTACGAACTGCAGCGCCAGGAGTTGATACGCATGTACGAGCACCGGATCGAGGAACTCATTCGCAGCCAAGACGGCGCCACCAGCGATCTGAAGCGTTCGCACAACGACAAGGTGGAGGCACTGCTCCAGAAGCTGGCGGAATGCAATACCCGATACTCGGACATGGTGCCGGACTATGAGCAGGCCAAGCAACGCATCCGGGAGCTGGAGAAGCAGCTGGAGGATCTGCAGCGGAAGCTAATCGAGCACGAGGAGAAGCAGAACAAGATGTACCTGCACATGTACCAGCAGGGACAGGAGGCAGAGCGCATTTCTAGAGCGGATCAGGTGGGGAATTTTGTTGTAAAAAGACTAAGTCTGCTTTTAGAAAAGGTTATTCCAAAGGATTTAATTGATAGGAGTGATCTGGGAATATTTTAATGCTTAATTGTTAAGCTTAGTAAACTCGCGGGTACCCTAATATCATTTTATGAGACCTTCTTTTCACGACACGATAGAGTTTTCGAGTGTGCCAAGGCAACTCTGTCAGTAGCATTGAAGCTATACTTTTTGAATATTTATCAATGTCGGGACAATGTCCATTTCCAAATAACTTTCCTCATAGATTTTGTTCTACAGTTCTTCGATATTATAACAACTTACCATTATAATTGCATATATAAAAGTGAATATGTCAAGGATTAATATTTTTCAGGCGTTGGAATTGGCCCAGCGTCAGCCGGAGAGCAAGGTGTCGATCAACGAGCTACTGCACCAGCTGCAGAGCACGCAGGACGAGTTGGAGAACATACGCGTAAGATTCTTCAATATATTTCTCATCCTATTTTCGGTTTTGTTTTGTGTGTTGCATTTTGTTGCATCGTGAGAGGCTGCATCATCACAGCTCAGCTCAGCTCGACACCGTCACATGAACAGCAACAGCAACAGCCACAACAACAACAACAACACAACTCGTCATGAGATAATACGACACGCATTCGCTTCACCTAGCTCTCTCCATTATGTGCTTGTGGGCGTGGCAGTTCAATTGGGCTGACTTTGCCTGGCTGGAAAAGCGGCACTTAATTGAAATGCCCGCCAAGCAACATTTTCGTTTGATTTCGTTCCTAGATCTTAAGACCATTTTGCATAATTAATTTTTTAGCAAGGACACCCATTCAAAACATACATTAAATGCAACGTTTACTTTCAATTCGTTTCGATTTGTTTCATTTCCGTTTTCGTTTTCGTTTTCGTATCCGTTTCATTCCGTTGCGTTGCGAGTTCGAGTAGCCTAAGTACAGTCACGTAGTGCGGTGTGCGGAGAGCAAGCAAAGCAAGCAGTGCATGAAATAACCAAAGTACAGTTGACTCACATACTCGTATTTCAATTCCAAACCGTTCCAATCGCATGCTGAATTTTAAACATTAGCTCTCTTTCTCTGTTTCTATTTTCCTTTGGTTATGTTTTTAATTTTTATATCGATAAAAAGCAAAAAACAATTCTATCTAAATTTAAATATTTCTGTCGTAAAAAAACCAAAAACGAAACTATTTTTGTAGGCATCAGAGTGCAGAATGAGAGAGTGCGGCAGTAATAATGCTCTCCTTACTGCAAAAGAGGCGATTTCTTTGTGGGTACTTGGCGCGCGTAAGGTTTGTAATATCCCTAACAACAACAAAACTCCCCCAACTAACTTTTGATTTATTATGGCAAAAATTATACAAAAAAGGCGCAAAAAAATAAGCAAATTTTTAGTTGCATTTTATGATTTGATCACGCACATTGGCAGTATCGAACATTGGGCCTTACCATCCAGAAACCACACCTCCCCCGCCCCATAACTCTCACCTCTCACCTTCTCGAGACTAACCAGCATTTTCATCTGCATTCGCGCTCATGGGCAAGGGTAAGAGGTTCTTGGGTCCTTATTAAACAAACTGACTATTCTTCTGAACATTTTTAATAATTTTCCATGAGTTATTTCTTTTGTAAGTACTTGTTGTTTCCAAACAAAACTGTTTTTGTAGAGGTTACAACTTAGAGGTATGTTCAAATAACATCATTAAACATAAGACCATACACACAACCAGGCTAGACGAGCGACACAACAGCTACATAATTAATCTCTAATTAAGATCCATTTAGCATGTGGTTCATCTCTCAAGTTCTCCTCCAAAAAGTAATCAATAATTCCAAGTTAAGCCCAACAGAAACCATATAACCATATATCCCAAATTATTCAGTGTTACATAACATACATAACATTATAACCTAAATGTTCATATGGCAAAGGCACCACCAAAAAAAATTAAGGCGAACCTTTTGTAAATACATTTTATTTCTACGACTAACAAACCAGCACACTCCTTTGAATACAAGTTCGAACTGAAGAATCTGACTAATTGACTCATCCTTTCTCTGCACTCTCTTCTTTTTCCGAACTAACCCACGCGATTTCTGTATCAAAAATGTATGAAAAAAAAACAAAAAAAATCTAGACCATATATCGTCGTCTGATGGAGGCCCAGAAGAATCGCACCCACGTCGATCCGGAGGTGACGCTGCAATTCCTGAAGAGCGCCATATTCTACTTCCTCACGGACAAGGAGAACTCGCAGGGCCACCTGCAGGCCATCGAGAGCATCCTGGAGTTTACCGATGCCGAGAAGCAGAAGATAAGCGCCGCCCAAGCGCCAAAGTGAGAGATGTCCGTTCATCGTTAACCATTGCGTATACTTATTATTACCACTTAGATTATTGCACGTGAAAGTCGGCAAGTCGATGTCTAAGATTTTGGTTTATGCTAAAGTCCATTGTTTAGATTATCTCAGAGCTGCCAGAGCATGGCCAGCTTAATTTGCAATTTTATTTGGTTACAGGAATAATTTTGTTGAAATTATGGCGTGTTATTCTTTAATATTCTTTCTTTTTGGCAACGAAATGTGTGTATAAATTTTCCTATAAGTTTAATTACGATTACGACGTATTTAGTTTCGGTCTAAGGCTTAAGGCATACTAGTACGTCCTTTACAAAGAAAAAAAATGAAAACCTAAGAGAAATACAATTTTACAAAGTCTACGTAGTTTTTGTAGATTTAGCTAATCAATGTGAGAATAAAACACCATATAGTTTTGGTCGTTTCAGCGGAATTTTAATGGCAAATAAATGCAACAATAATCGGAAATAAAGTGTTTTATTGGCAGAATGTTGGGCTTACCTAAAACTTTAGTAAATAAAAGTTGGGTCTTTCATTGCACTAAACTCTTATTTTGGAACAAATTCTTGTAATGTAATAATTAACGAGTTGATGTTATCAGCTCAAAAATTATTTAAAAATTGTGTTTGGCGCCTAACGCTCTTTAACATTTACTGAGAGGACACTAGCTTTACTCCTCTAACACATGTGATTCGGCATGAACTGTTGGAAAACAATAATATCGATGTATCGCTTTATTAAAAAATACCGATAGAAACATCGATGGCTTTGAGCTCTAAACAATTTATCGGTATAATTCTAGGGGTGGAAGCGCTGCGGTAAACCCCGATATAATTGTATTCATAGCTAGGTCGGCAACACTCCCGATAGTCGTAAATTTTTTTCTGCCGAGGAATGTCGCGTCGCGCATGAGTTAATTATTCATTAAAGAAGATTCAGTGCTGTTGCAAGTGCAAATGTGAGTAAACGGGCAATAAGAGTTTCAATCATTTTTCGGTTGACAAGAAAAAAAGAAAAAAACAAATCAAACAAATACGCACACATGCCCGGTTGCATACGTGTGCACTTGATACGCGTACACACACACACAGATGGACACGCGCGTACGCAACAGAGAGCTGTAGTTGTAGTAGAAAGTGCAGCAGGCGCGGTCCATAATAATAAGTATAAGTAAATCCGGGCGTGCGACGTGTAAATAAACCGGGTCGCCCACATTCTAGGGGCGGTACGGGTCCGGGCACGGGTACGGCTTACACCCCACAGCCCCCGCCGGAATCGCGGTAAACGTGTTCAATTTTCGAATATCCCCTCTCTTGCGCTCTCTGCGTGCGTGCCTGCCTGTGTGTGCGTTATTTAGCGTTCGTTCGTATATATGTGTGTGTAATGTTTTTGTTGGTCACTTTAATTCGCCACATACACACACACACACACACACAGCCTCGCGTTAATCCTGCTGCTGCTCTTCTTCAACGACTTTTTGTTTTCTCTTTATCTTTATCTCCTGCAGCAGCGGCAAACTCGCAGCAGCTCCCAAAAGGTTCTTTCGCCACACGGTAAGTTTTCCATTTCCACAAACATTTACTTATTGGGTCTTAAGCTGGCGCAAGTAATTCCAGTTGCGTTCGTGAACTTGATTCTGATTGGAGGTCGAGCCAATTAAACCGGTTCGTGCAAATATCCGTTGAATCTCCGTTCGGAAGATTCATCTCGTTTCGTTCTTGGCTGCTGCAATTCCTCCTCATTTTTGCTAGTTGGAATTCTGTAGATTCGTGGTATTTTTAATAATGCTTTTTATTAAGAAGAAACCATCAGAATCCTCTTTTAAATTTATAATAAGCAATCGGAAAAAGTATGCGATTTAAGAAGTTTCTGGGAAATCCACGTAACGATTCAAAGAATTGAAATTCATCTTAAAAACAAAAGCCACCAGATGAGAAATAAACAAATACATGTAAAATTTTGCAAGCTTTTTGCTGATTCGATGATTTCTCCCATTTTTCTCCGCCTCTCGTTTGCTATCGGGCGGCATAGAAAATGCATTTCTTTTCCTTTCTTCTTTCGTTTTCTTATCACCCGCCCTGTGTAACCGAATGCATTAAGGTCAGAGTACTATTCATGGGTGAGTAGGGCCTGCAATTAATGCCCACGGCTAATGACAATGGGCCACGTACTTATTGGCCGTACTGTGGTGACGATGATTATGATGATAATAGTGCTGACCATCGGTTCGGGGAGAAAAATAATGCCCGCGCTTGGGTCGTGACTTTCGTTCGGAAGACGCAACAACAAAAAGCCAAAGCACTGATTGTGGGAAAGATTTCTCGGAAGCGCACGCCGCGACTGCCTTAAATTTTCAATGATTTTGGTTTTTTTTTTCGGTATTACTCACTTGTCAGTGGCATAATTACTAGATAGCACGGTTAACACAGCCACAGACTCAAGGTACTTAATGAATAAGACAATAAACCGTGATAGCAGCTATATATTTTCCGAAAAAGGAAGTAAAAGTAAAAGTAACCTATAGATAAGAACTTCTGTACAACTTGAAGTAGAATTCTAAGAATATATCTATCTAAACTTCAATGATATTATAACATGATCTCTTTTGAAAGGCAAAAATGAGATAATGGTAGGGAATAAGTTAACGAAAACCTGGCCAAAGTCTTTCAACGCTTCTTGTATTGCATTTAAGGGGCACTAAGGATTACAAAAGCAAAACTTACACAAGCTAGTTGTAAGGTTTTCGTTTTATTGTTAAACTTTAAGGGCATATTTTCTATAGTCTGTCTGGTTAATAACTGGAATATTGTTTCTGTAGTTGTTGTCAAGCTCTAACCTTGAAATTCAGCGCCTAACCAAGCTCTACATTTTTTTTGTCAATAAAAGAGTGTCTTTAAAAGGAAATTTCTTAAGGAAGTACACATATAATTCTGTATTTTTTAATATGTACCTCCAAAAAAATCTTCCAACTTAGTTAAATAAACAAATGACAAATCACCAGAGTTTCAGCACAGTTCCTCTTCAAATTCAAACCTAACAATTAATCAGTGGCCGTTGAAGGCTTTCCAGCTACCGTTCCGCCTGAGGAATAGCGATCGCCTTGCACTTGCCACGCCCACTGTTCGTCACAACCCCACCTGTACCCACTCTACTTGCACCTTCTTTCCAGCCTAATGCCGACCTGACCTCGGCCTCTGCAGAGCCAGTTGTTGTGTGCAAATGAAGCTATAAAACTGGCCCATGCCACCAATAAACGAAAACTTTTTTTTTTTGCTGGCCACTTTTAATGGGCGAGAGATCATCTGCTTGCCGCCGCCGCTCCCTCACCTACCAGCTGGAGAGAACAGTGTAGCAATGTTATCCATGTTGCCTGCCCTCTCTACCCCTCTCGCACTCTCGATAAAATTGAGACTTAGAGGAGAAAGCCATCAACGCTCCGTAAATTCCCCGGAGCAAACACTAAAACTACAACAACTGACACACACCTGCAGGTACAGTTATAGCTGGGAAAGGCAGCAGAAGAAGAGCAAGTGCGATGCTGTGCGGTACGAGTAAAGATTTCCCCGCAGTAAAGCGGGTTTTACTCTATCGTAATTGTCTAGGATGTAGCCGGGGTTTTATAGCAATGTCACTGTGGGTTTTTTGTTAAGAGTTCTTCTCGTGGCACGAAAGCAGCGATAAAGTTGGCCACAACGGATGAGATGACAAAATGTTGTGGTCTCTTAAAAACACGGTTTCCTGTTCATGATCAAGTTTTTCTTTATCTCTTGATGTTGTGATGGAATGCCGGTGTTTACGAGTTATTAATAGGTAACATATATTTCGGGTTCAACACGAATCGAAGTCGGGAAGTTGTTAATTGAGGTTGGTCTTTGGTTGAGACTTCTTTTGGCATATAAAACTTGTGTGAACTTTGATATTAGATCCTAGATTTGGTATAAGTTTTAGAAACTTGTGAGTACAAACTTTAAACCATGCTGACCCACATTTCCCTTAGACTTTCATGTCTAATATTAAGAAAACCACATCTAACTTCCTTAAAAGGCCTTACTCCTATTATTTTAGTTAAAACCTCTTTGGGCTTGTCTCATAATCCCCTTTAGGGTATGCGAGAGTCCATTAGGTCACTTTTAAATTCCTTTTTTCTTTTGCTCGTGTAGCCACTCTCTAGACCAAAAAAAAAGTTTACTGTTGAGCAAAAATGATGGTCTCTGCCCGTTGTCATCTTTTATGGGTGGCCTGTTGCAGTTGTCGGCTGCCTAGCTGCCACTCATGGCAAAATGAAGACAACTCATCCCGGGGTTTTAGTCCCCAAGCAGCAGCCGCCGCCACCACCCTCTCATGTCCTATACTCGCCGGGTTTTCAGGCTTGATTGAGTGCACCAAGTGTGCAACGCGGGCAGTCAACACAAGTCGCTGGGTAATTGCACAAGAAAAAAATAAGGAAGGATTCATTTTCGATGTGTTATAACTTATAAGATACAAAAGGAAATGCTTTCTATTCCTAGCTATTTCTTTTAATTTTATATAATATAAAGTTTTAACTGCCAAAAATTTAATGATATTGGTTAAAACGTTTTTCAACTGTATTGTGGTTATCTTTTCATACCTATTTTTGGAAATTGAAAGGTAGTTTCTTTGAAATTACTAAGAAACATATTAAAATTCATAGAAGATTTGTTATTTACCAAGATTAATATATCTTAAATGTTTGTAGAAACCTTTAATATTCTCTTATAATAATATCAATGACTCATTATTTTTTAATAGCCAAGAGTTATTCTTTGTGCAAATTCTTTCGTAAATATCCTTGGGTATATTAATGGAGTCTTAGGTTTGTACTGAAATCCTCAAATCGATCTTAAAATCAATCAAAATATTTCTTAACGTGTTTGCAACTCACAGTGGTGACAGTGGCCAGTGCTTAGCCGGCGGCTTCTCTTTTCACATCATAAAACGTTAATGAGTTTTTAAGACTTGTTTGGGCATGTGGGGGCGATGGATGTGGAGAGTGTTCGAGCTGGAGTTGATGCAGCCTTGAAAGTGCAATTGGCCGCCACGGCCAAAAAACAAAAAACAGCTAGCTGGAGTGGGGGCTACAAAAAAATATAAAAAAAAACAGCAGTTGCAAAACCAACAAGAGTATGGAGCCAACTGGAGCTACAATTACAAGGCATCATTGGCCTTATTTCTCTTGGTTTTTTTTTTTTTAGCTGCTTCGAATGTCACACAGATACAGACCAACACACTCTTGGCCACGTTAAAGCACAGCTGACGTAGCTAACTATATATATATTTGCACAGCTTTCGCACTCCACTCTTGACTCCCTCCCTCGCTTTTCTCTTTTTTTTTTATCACGCGTTTTTCTCGTTTTTGTTCTCGTTGCGCTTTTACGAGCTTCCGAAAATGATTACGCGGCATTTAACACCCCGAAAGAGACCTACTACACCCGTTACCCCACATTTAAAGAGAAAGAAACAAAATCTATCCGCAATTGAGGCATTTTTGTATTTCTATTTTTGGCGCATAAAGAGGCTAGAAATATTTCTGAGCCGGAGGTAGACAACAAATTCTTTTTGTTATCGCTATTTTGTGCTCCCTTCGAAATGTATAAAAAAAAAAGAATGAAGTGAAAAACATAAGCGTACAAATATCTTAGTGCTACATATTTGCTACAAGAAAATGTTTCGCCCTATAAAAGCATGAAGGATGCTTGTACAGCCAGAGATTCTTTTTTCCTTTTTTTTCTCCCATTTTGTTGCATCTTGAAAGCCTTTAAAAAATGCAAATAAAGGTAGAGAGTGAATGTTAAAAGTCATGAGAGCTTTTTGGACACATAATATGACCTGAAGAAATCTCTGTAAAACTATGAAATATAAAATACTTTCTCATTTCCTTACAATTTGCATGAGTTTGCATTTTTTGGTGTACCGGTTTTTCTTTTCATTTTCTTTCCGAGCTGGGCGGTGCGTCGTCTAATGAAAATGGCTTGATTATTTATGAGCATAAATTAAAAATTAACAGTACACCGCACGCGCACTGTACGTATCTCCACCTACATAGAGACTCAATTCAATTATGTTGCATATATTTCATATTGCAATAGCAGCGGGAAATTTATGAGCCATGCCCCCAGGGTCGAACTTGACAAAGCCAAAGCCGAAGCCAGGGCCCAAGCCCAGCTGAAACCAAGCCAGAGACCGTTGCGGAGCGAGTCAGGCAGCGAAGCAGCACAGCGAGTTAGTGCTGTCTTTAAATAGGAATTGTTTAATAAATTAAGTCAAGCTGGCTTTTTCATCAACCAACGTCAACTGTTGACGTTCTATGTTAATAAAGTTTCTGTTGAGGTGCCAAAAATATCCCTGGGTTTGTGAAATTACTAAAACAAATTAATCAAAGTCTACATTTTTCTGCAAAGATCTTCTTTACTTTGATCCTACTGAGTATGTAGGAATATAGTTAGGTTTTTTTTGGAAACCCCAGCTTGAAACTTTCAGTTAAATATTTAGCCTTTAAACCAGTGGTGCCCACAAGCATACATTGCCACGTTAACTAGCATTTGAGTGAGTACTTTCTTGGCCGACGGCATACGAACGCTTACACTGCCGGTGTGAGCAGAGCTCGGGCAGCGAATCTTGTAGACTCGCGAGTCTATCCGAAGGGCATCACTGCTTTAAACCCAGCTTCTTGAATTTTCATGCATTTAATAATGTAATAGTATCTATGAACAAATTAGTTTCAAGTTCAATAGTTAGAACTGAGGTAGCGGTTTGGAGTACCCCGACCGACCTTTGAAAATAACTAGATTTGTCCAGAAAATAGCCAAGTTGGCAACGTCGAGAGCTGCAACAATAGATGTGACAACAACAAAGGTCCAACAGAGCCAGCACAGCATATTTACCAAGGTTGGCAACGCGGCTCCACTGGGTGCAATGCAAAACGTGGGTGGGTGGGTTGTATTCTATGGGTGTTTCCCCCAGCCCGCTGGCCCCATAAATTTTGATCAACTATTAGTGCATGAAAAGTAGCCGGAAGAATGTGGTCTATTTGTTATCTCTGGCATATGTCGCACAGATAAAACAGAAATAACATTTTGCTGTCTGACATAATATGGCACTCAACCATTTGAGGTTTACGAATTCACGTGTCCCGGAAGCAAAAGTCACCTCACTTTTGATGTCTGGTTTGGGGGCGCAATCTAGGTAATTACTGTGTCACACTGTTAAGGCAGCATCGAACAAGCGTTACGCAAGGTATTTTAATTAGTTCAATGGCAGTTGCCACTTGCTAAGCTTCGTCTCTGTATCATGTTCCCTCCACAACCATTTTCGGGGATGGAACCAATACCCAATACCATTTGCATAACCAATAAGCTGGAAGTCGTAACAATCAATGAACACAGAAGTGAACACAATGGGGTATGCATGTTTTGGTTCATAAAGAAGTATTAACAAAAGCCCCTCCTTTTAATTAAATAAAAAAAAGGAAATGTGCTTTTATATGCAGTAAAGAATACAGGATGTCTTTCTCGCTGGAAATATTTTCAAAGAAAATAATTCTTTTAATAACAATTCCTAAGAAAATATCTCTCAATTATGTTTGCTTCTTTTGTGGGTTTGAATTACCTTTGTCTGTTTTTTCTTGCTCCACAACAAATAATTTTTGTGTAAATACTAGAAAACCTTGATTATTTTCATAGCAAAAAGCTGGGCTTACTTTGAAATGTAGATAAAATGGGTAAAAAGCAAGAGTTCTACAATATTGAATTAAATTTTAAAATCCTTTCCTCTTCTTAAGCGCTACCATCTACAGATGTTGTCTCATTATAATCACAATGCGCAACGATGACTCAGAAATTCGTTGATATATAGAGTGGATGCTGGATGGCACTTTGCATTAGTTTGTAGCGACGGCGCCCGCTTGGAGATTATGTGGTTGTGTAAGCTCCCTCACAAAAAAAAAAATAAATAAAAATATATGAGGAGAGGAGAAATACGCAAATGTGTGCCATAGAAATTTGTGTTCCATTGTCATGGACACGCATCACATGAAAACGAGGAGCCCAGTGGAAATGGTGGCATAAAGTCCGTCAGTCTGTCATATGTACCTACAGTGTCTATCAAAATAATAGTGCTAATGAGCAAATCCAAATTAAAAACTAATTTTAAACTTAAGCATCCTTAGACAGGTTATTTATTTGAAAACTTTTGGATTATAAGATCCTAAGATTTAATATTATATTATAGGTCTTGTATCGAATGTAACCATCTTATTTAAAATAAATATAATGGGGTTTTACAGAAATCACTAGGGATTTAAAATCGTTAAAAACGCTGCCCAAAACTATGCTACATAATACTAAAAATACTAATAGTACTAATAATTCTAACAATACTAATAATACTAATGGTA
>JAEIIG010038436.1:0-21971 GCA_018904695.1 Drosophila parvula | reverse complement strand
ACGCCACTTCCAATTTGAGACTCCTTTTTCCACGTTCCTAGCATTCCGAGAATGCTCTCCAGAAGATGCTGCAACAGTTATACTTGCATCTCTGTCTCTCGCAGTGGCTCAAGCATACACGCACAACAATCATAGTGCGTATCTCTCTCTCAAACCTCTAACCTCACATGACATCTCGCTCTCATATTCGCATCGAACTATCCTGACCATCTGGCGAATAGAGGGAGCAAAGCGTACTAACAAACAACCGTTAGAGTGCAGAGAAGGGAATTGACGCTTGGTACACGTATTTGATTTAATTCTTTACACTGACTACCATAATATTATAATAATATATAATATTATATATCCTTCATATTTCTCTGTTATTTATAACGATTCTTCTCCCCCAGACCGGTAAACAGCACGAGGTCACATATAGGTGGAGGTTCGTCTGGCCGATCTTTCCATAAGCTGCCAAAAGCATCCTACAATTTGGAGACCTCAACCGCGGTGTAATGCCTTCGCACTACTTACCCTTGATATAATGCCCCAAGAAAACTTTATGACATACTCAACAGGTAAAGAAGCGGTTACATCCATCTCCCTTGGAATAACGACGAGAGTCAGGATATTGAGATCGGTCCATGACTTGTCCCTCTATACTAGTACGGGAGTAGTATCTCTTAAGAATATATACAAACATCCACCTTTTATTAACGGACTTACTAAAAAGCATACAAAAGAATACTACTTAACTAATGTAATTAAAACAATTTATATTTATTTTTATACTTCTCTTTTAATATATTTGATTATTTGTGTTCTCCAAGAAGTTAATAAAGGATAACAAATTACAAAATCGAATTACCCTTGAAGCCAGGAGCCGAGGAGTGCCTACGCAAAGAAGATTGGCTTGCCACAATGCTCTCCTCACAGGAATTGCATCTTGCTGCCACTGGCTATCCGTGGAGCATCGAATTCTCTTTTATCTGAGACAGGAAGTGTCGTACTCCTGGCATCCAACAAATTGCATTAATTTCCCTAAACGGCTTGGTTAACAAAAGCTAAGAACTACGGTGAGTTAGAAATTATAAACTCATAGGGAACGAGTTGCTGGCATTTTCGAAGAGAACACTTCATCAGTTGATGAGACCTTGTTTTATTTAAATCTCATGTTCTGGTTTATCAACTTCATTGTCCTTTGATAACTAAATAAACATTTGAAGAAAGTATACAGTCGGTTTGTCTCAAATTCCTTTGCTATTACCATTCCTTATCCTTTTCAAACAACCTTTAACCTTATTTTAAGTGGTGACACGAGCTCCTAACGATGTAACCCAATTACTGTCTGCGAGTCCCGCCCCTGTAATCTATATTAAAAACTGGGAAACTCTATAAAAGGTAAACTGTCGCCAGAGGAGCGTTCATCTAGTGGCGCAATGAGCAGGCTGCAGGAGGCGACCCAACGGATATGGGTCTCCGATGTGGACAAGGGCAGGATTGGATCCTTGGAGTTGAACGCTTGGCTGGCTCAGCTAATGGGAATACCGCTGTTAGGACTCCGGCCCGAATCGAAGGCTCAGAGGTTGGTCAGCCTGGTCGGCAGCAGCGTCATCCTGCCCTGTCTCTTCTGCTACGTGGGCTTGGAGATGTATGATCTTGTCCTTAACTGGGCGGACGTGGACGTGATGACCCAGAACGTGCTGATAACGCTGACTCACGTCGGCTACTGGGTCAAGGTGAGGGGTTCAGTGCTACCAAGTGCTTCTCCTAGGCTGCTAAGTAAGATGCTTCCCCAGGTGCTGAACACCTTCTACCATTACGAAGAGATCAAGGAGATCGTAGGGCAACTAAGCTGCCTCACCAGGACCTGCGTGCTGTCTGCTCGGCAGAGGAGGACCTTCCACGAAGTGGAGGTGGAGAACAAGCTGGTCTGTCTCATGTACTTCGGCCTGGTGGTGTTCTCCTCGTCAACGGCCATGGTCATGCTGCTAATCGGTGAGTCTGGGATGGGGATGAGTCCATTTAAACCTGATTGGCAATGTCTCCGGGGGGCAGTGCCCGATGAAATGGCCGGCGAGCGGTTTCCCTTCCGCGTCCAGATGCCCGGTTACCTGCCTCCGCTGGTGCAGCAGCTGTACATGGGCCTGAGTGTGATCTGGATGTCCTGCGGCATCCCTCCCATAGACAACATGAACGTGCTCCTGATGAACCACATCTGCCTGCACCTCAAGGTGCTCAACATGGCCTTCGATGCCTTGGAGAGGGAAACGCAGGGACAGCGGCTCCAGGTGGACCCTCACAGCTGGCTCCGGTCGATCGTCCAGTACCATTGCACCCTGATTGGGTGAGATCCTGTGTGCTCCTTGGGGAGTCAACCAGTAACGTTGCATCCTGCAGATTGCGACAGCGCATGGAGCGGGTGTACCGACTGCCCATGATGTTCCAGTTCGTGTCCTCGCTGCTTATGGTGTCCATGAACGTGTTCCAGATGCTCGTCGGCGATGGATCCAACAGCTCGACGCTCACCTACTTTATGCTCAGCGGAGTGCTGTGCCAGATATTCCTATACTGCTGGTTCGGCAACGAGGTATTCGAGCAGGTGAGTTCCAGCTCCTTCAAAGGGTTTCTCCCGGGCATTCGCTATTCCGCAGAGCAAGACGCTCTCCACCTCGGGATTCCGCTGCGACTGGCTGCAGCTCGACGCTCGGTTCAGAAGGTGCCTTGTGCTCTTCATGGTTAACGCGGACCGTCCCTTCCTGTTCACCGCGGGCGGATTCATGGGTCTGACCCTCACGAGCTTCGCCAACATTCTGAGCAAGTCCTACTCGGTGGTAGCGGTGCTCCGTCAGATGTACGGAAGGGCACAGGAGTAGCGACCAAGTTATACAGCCGACGGATATCTACTCTCTTGTATTTCTTTATGATGCTCATTACCATTTCATTAGAAATCTGCCTTTGAAAATATATCATATATGGTAAAAGTGTCAGGCTAATAAACAATGACATTTACTAATAATCCTTTTAGATATTGGTTTACTTGTGGAAATTCGGTGTAATCTGTCGATAAGAATACCTGGGGAAAGGTAATCTGATGTGGGTGTCCCTCCTAGACAGGGCGGAAGTCCGTTTCCCCCTTATCGGAAAAACAAAAAGCACTGATACTTGGCTATCATAAAATGTGTTTGCATGTTTAAGGTTGTTTACGATGTGTAACGTGCCATTAGCTAATACAAGGGTTAAACCTATCATTATATAGTTAGAGCCTCGATAATTTATTTTTGACACTGGGCAATATAACATATAACTGTCAATGGGCTTATTACTTTTTATTTACTTATTACAAATGATAGGTACAGTCCAAGGTATAGGTGAGAATACTTATTGTCAGTGGCTCCTGTGAGATATTGAAGTAAAAACGTATCTTCTTATTATATTGTCTTTGTAAGGACACTTAGTTTACTGTCTGCAGAAATTGAAGGTAAGCTATATCTTGTTTTTTATAAGATCGAGTGACACCAAGCTATATTAACCTGGTAATCCAAGGTTATCGGTCATAATAATAAATGTATTAATTTATACGGATACGGATACGTATGAGGATTGGTTGGCTCCCCTCCTTTCTAACCAGGTGTTAATGTGTATTTCTCTTTATTTGTACACTTTCTTTTCTGATAAATATCCAATTATATTGGATCTTTATCCCGATCTCCGACTGAGACTATACTCCTCCGAGAGGTTTGCTTCCCGGCTAGCGTGGCGAAGCTTCTCCCTCATATAGTTAGCTTTTCGCCGCAGCTTTTTCCACTCCAGCTGATTGAATGCTGAAGCAACGACAGGGCATGGGACGCCGTGCGGCCTCAGTCGCAGCGAATTCGCTTGCCGAAGAAGTTCACTTTTCGGGGTTCGCGGGTCAAACGGCGAACGATAACGCGGGATACTGGAATAATATTTGAACTAGAACTAGTCGGCGCTTATCTGGCAGTAACAACGGTCTCCCGACTTGTAAGCACAACTCACTCTCATCCCTCGGGGCAATTAACTATGCAAATTTGCACTGAAAACAACCTATGAAATCCTGTCATTAAATGCAATTAAAAAGATCGCTCCGTGGACCTTGGGCCTCCACTCCTCGCTCCTCCGAGCTGGCCAAGTTGCGAAAACAAATATAATATATAGTATAATGCGATTTTAATGTCTCGACTCGGCTCGGCTCGGATCTGCGCCCACAATAAACAGTCGCGTCGCGTTGTGTCTTCATAAAATGTTTTGTACTGTTTTTCGGTGAACCTTTGGTTTTTTATGTTTTGTGTACATTCGTACATGTGTCGCGCCGGTCCAATGCCAAAACCAGTTTCGGTATTTATCTCAAGTTCGCCAAAAAAAAAAAAAAAAAAAACATCTAGTATTCAGGGAATACCAGAGAAGCGCCATTCCTATGCATATTTATTATAATATAATTGATCGTTACTGTACTTGGCCAGGTCTCTGTACAGTCTGACTCCAACCACGTCGCGCTCACTATTTTAAAAAAAATTAAGTGTTAAGAGCCCAACATACTGGCCTCTCTACGTGCTAATGCTTTGTTTTCCAAATTTGAGACGTGGGATTTGGCTTCCTTTTAATGGCTCATTAGTATAGCTGATGCGGTGATTTCTATAGCCATAAAAAAGACATTATAACTAGAGAGTAAAGCTTTAATATATATTTAACAGGAAGGTTAAGGTACAAGCACCGCCTACAAATCTTTGCTCATCACTGTCCTACGGAATAACAGTTTCTGTTATTGAACAGACGAAGAAGATGGGAGCAAAACAAAGATGAGTCTCGCTAAGAACCGTTATCTTCTCGAGGGTGGACCTCAAGCTGCTCTAACTGCTCCAAGATGAGACAGCTCCAACTGTCTTTGACTGGCGCTTGGCTAATTAATTCACACGAGTCGAGCGCGTTGAGCACACCTTGAGTCATCTGTCTGTGTTTCCCCCGCGGCACCACTCAATAAGTCCAACCATTCATTGTCCGATAATTGTTTTGTTTGCGAACAGACACACAATTGAGCCACTGTTGGCACTCGATCAAATTTCGGACTGTTCAGCTTTCTGTTTTATTTATCAGCGGCGCCGAGCAGAGTCCTAACGGAGCTAACTGAGCTCCCTTATCGCCGTATTACTCCCCTGAGCGTTTTTCATTCTTCTATCGCTCTTTATTACTTCCTTGAGCGCTTCCCTCGTAGTACTTCCCGGTTCCATTGGAACCTTCCATTGTTGGGCTTCAAGTCTTCCTCCGCTTAGCAGCGTCCTAACAGAGCGCTAACAGCCATAGGAGTGCACTGTTATCTCGACCTGGTACTAACTTGAGTGCTTTTCGCGCAGCTACTCAGTTCTTTGCGAGACGTTAGCCGTTGTGGGCGAGCGGATGAGGTCCCTTGATGTATATTTTATATAGAGATATATCTACAGATCGGAATTACGAACTCTGAATGCCAATGTTAATTAATTTGTAATCTAGCGTGTGTGCTTTCGTAGCTGCAAACGTCAGAAAACCAGTTCGCGTGTGTTCGCGTATTTACACCCACTTCCCAGGGAATTCCCCCGGCAACCCGAAGTTTCTACGAGGGAAGGGAGAGAGTGGAAGAGACGCTCACGATCGGAGTAAAGCCAGTTCGAATTGAGGATTTCTTGATTTCTTGAGAAACGTTTATGTGGTTACCCACCTTGGCCGTTGCCACAGACTCTTCCCAGAGCCCATTTGCATAAGTAAACCTGCTGAAAAAACACGTCGAACTCAAAAAATAAAACGCATACCCAGTTTCGTTAAGATAATACATATAATATTTAACGCCGGAACGCAGCGCGAAAAAAAACGCCGTAAACACAAGACTCTGACTGCGATTTTATTGTTTATTTTCCCATCTACAAATACCCAGTACCTACCTGTCGCCTACCCCTGGTGGTCAGTGCTTTAAGTTATCAATATTCGTGAAATGCAAGTGCCATTGAGCGAGCAGGAAAACTCTGTTGCTTAACAACAAACAACCCAAAGTAGCTGGCATTATTCATATCCTCCATCGCCTCAGAGCTGGGTAAGTTTGGGACTAGCCTTAAGAACAGCACCTAAGTAGAATACCCTACTTTCGATATATAGTATTATATATTTGCGCCTTGGAAAGAATTTCCTCCTTCAGAATTGTATCGTTTCAAGAATTCCTACGAATGAAACTGAAATAAAACTAATGCGTTCTGAATGATGTGACATTTATTTTAATAGGCTTATGAGTTGTGTTCATCTGCGAATAGATTTTAATGGATCCCACCAGATTAAAGCAATAATTACGTCGCATTTAATGCGGATATATAGTGACGATTGGTTTTAATTAAACGCTAGAGAAATTATAGTTCTCTATTTTCGGTCGGGAATTTTTATCGGCATTAACGGTAGACTTGTATAGCTTGATTTTAAAAATCAGCGAGAAACACTTGACGATGTTTACCCAACTGTTCTGGCTGCACTTTTATTGAGTCACTGGATGAATTTTGCAATTGTTGTACGCGGAGAAATGGCTGCCGGCCCCCTGAAGGCCGCACCTTGGATACTGTTTCTTTCGCCTCCAATTCCGTTCAGAATTCTCCTCAAATTCGTATTCGTATTTGTTAAATGTTTTGTTTACACTTTCACACATTTGGCCGCTGCGAGGGAATTGTTGTTGAAACACATCTTGGGAATATTGTTTATTGTTTGCTTTGAGGTCTGTTTATTTCAATACACTTTTCGCCTGCTCTTGCTTCCAGAGTATTAGATAAAAATGTATAAAACATTTCCACGGCACTGCAGTCCCACACGCCCCCATAGAACACTATCTTCATCATAGAAAATATTACAAGCTGCGACGATTAGCGTTCCATTCAATTGATATTATCTCGCCTATGGCCGATCCAGTTGGCTTTTCCCGCTGTGCACTTCCATGATAAGCTCTAAATGCAATTACCAATTAATTGTGAAACGCTTTTCCAGTTGCCAGCTGTATGACTGGACTTCTGGGGGAATCATTGCCAAACACCTGATGTTGGCCATAAAAAACGCTGTCTGGATAAGGATAATGGTTTTCACACTCTAGGGAGGGGGCTCTCCTAAACGGGAGTTGCCTTTAATTAATGATATTTTTGTTTCCTTGGGCAATACCAATAGATCATGATAAAACATTATAAACTAGCATTACAAGTCCAAGAACTATGAGTAATTAGGTAGTATTCGAACTTTATTATTCAAAATTAGAATAGATATTGGGTAAATACTTGTCTAACTTTTAATAAAGATCAATATACTCTTCCAGTTCCGTTCCTAAAAAAGACGATTAAGAACTATATACCTTAAAGAGCATTCCATCTCAAAAAAAAGATTCCTTTTTTGTTACTCAACTGGAATCGGAGGAAAAACAGGACTTATGAACTGTACATTGCAGGCAAAGCGTGAAAGCGGCAGCAATAAAGAAATATGAGTTAAAAGCGAATCCCTCTTCTATAGACAACCAAGATTAATTGTTTTCAGGCTCTTGTATCTCCAGGGTATTAATAATTCCATAATCATCCAACTCAGAGACTTTCCCTTAACTTAAAGAGCCTTTCATCATGGCTAATGAGCGGGAACAGACATATCCCAATGACGGCCGTTTATCTTCCCTGTTTTTGAGTTTCCCAATGGGCGATCTGTTGACTGTCCCGCCTCTGCAGCGCCCACTCCCCCCCATCTAGAACTGTGGAGCACAATAGGAGGGTGTCAGTGGAATAATATTTGGCGAACTTGCCACCCGCCCACTCTCGAGTGATAGAACGTCTATAGCTCTCCGATGGGGCCTCCGCCTTTGTTTACAAGCCGCAGACAGCGGCACCAGCACCAGCAGCGGCGTCTAAAAATACTCGAGTTTGGAATTTTCTCACGAAAATTCACACAAGAGCCAGACCGTCAATGGGATTGGGCCATTAAAATTGGTTTTTACCAAGTGTTTGTTTGCTGCGAAAACAGAAAACATAGAACTCTAAAAAGGTACAGGGAAAGAGGGGGTACGGGAGACGCCTCTGTAATCGCTGCTTATCTGAAACGAAAACCCACCGCAATTCACCACAGTCCACCACATATTGGCGAGGTGACTTGTAAGCCCTCTTCAAACGCTGGGGTTCCTTCAGCCCCTGGGCGATTAGTTCCACTTTGTGATACGGGCAGAAAGACCAGAAACCGCGCAGAGCCCTCGAGGAGATAATGGGCATATAGTGTACTATATATAAGACAGAGCCCAGGGCTTTTTGGTGGCAGACGTGATAAGAAAACACTCGGAAACAACAGAAAAACCCAAAAAGACAGAGCTGACAAACGGATAAAGAAATACACATATAATATATGAAATATAATTTATGTGAGTGACGCGTTCAATTGGTTTTTTTTTTAAATTCATTTCCGTGTAAGAAATAATACGTCGTGTTTAATAGGATTGGCCGGATAATATTTGTTTTGTTCGGTCATTTTCGATATTAATATGTTGACAGTGTCGGTTTCGTCGCTCAGTTGCTGTTTGTTTAAATTGTAATAAATTGCGCATACGCCGCATGTGCGGAGCCGCGTCGATAAATCTTCATTGCCCCGGCCGATGTCTAATGCGATATTGATGGCACTTCCCCCGCGGATGACTCAGGGCGCCAGTTTTTAGAGTCAATAACTCAGCACTGAACCACCCTACCTGACCATGGACAATCCCCAAATTATCAGAATTAATCCGATACATATAATAATAAACGAGTCCAAGCCGAGCCACGGCACTAGCCTAAGGAGTCGCATTGCCGAGCATCTGTAAGTAATCGCCGCAGGCATCGATTCACTGGAACTGGGAACTCGATAAGTCGCCTCTCCACGTACATATAGAGAAATAAATAAGCAACTCGTATTCCTTTGTCAGACATTAGCAGTGCCGTTGGCCAATTGACTTTATCTTATCGGTTACCGGCCACAAATAAGACATTTTATGAGTCGGCCCGCAAATACACAAAACACAAGACATCAAGAGTTGGTAATAATAATACCTGGGACTAATATCTGGGAAGAACCTTAAACTTTGGTGCCTCTTACCGGATCTGTTGATAGAAGAACCTATTGTGTTAACTTAAAGATCACTATTTACTCAACGTTCTACCAAAGACAATATAAAGACTAAGATGCGGTCGCATTAACATTCCAATCATGTCTCAAGAACTTGTGGAAATCGCACCCATTTCGCATTCCTTTATGACAGCTCCCCCTACTCTCATCGCTTCAATCAATCAAGCTTTTAAAGCCCTGATCAGACTATTTAACTACCTGGTTTCTGTCAGTGTGCTATTACGACTTGCACTTGAGTGTACTGACGTTGTGCATCAGCAGAAATAAACAAGAATAAGATGCGTAACGCCATAACATTTTGTTATAAACTGAAATGTATGGGTGTTACACATCTTATTGTTTGTATTGTTTTCGATTTTCCATTTCTTATTTCCCCTGAACTCTGAATCTGTTGAACTCTGTACCCAAATATTTATTTAGCATTCAAATAATGTCTTGGGAACCTAAAGAAATGTGTCATTCCCTTATAGCAACTCTCCCTTATCAATCAGGCTGTCTAAGCCCTGATCAGACTTGTTAATTACTTGTTTTCTTTCAGTGTGCTATTACGACTAATTTTAAAATCGCATTAAACACTCCTCGGTCTGAATAATTATTTGGCCGATCAAAATATACACAATGTATACACAAAAAGTTAAGATTTTAGAAGAATAATTGCTTTTATCGAAGTGCGGACGAGAAAGAATCCATGTATTGGATAGATCGCTGCCCATAATTCAATTTTATGGCCAATTGTTTTCACGGTTTTAATGTTCCGCATGTTTTTATTATATTTCAAACATGTGTGGATGTGCTGGAAGAGCTCTCTCAATGTGTGCCAAGGAAATACTTATTCGATTTGCTAAATAAAATTCCCATTCCCCAAGTGCATGTCCGCTCTCAGCGATTAATTATGTTAATTTTCCTCCGGCAGATAAGTGCTGCCACAAACCCATTCCAGTGTCCCCCGTATCCATTTTCTCCATTAGCTATCTATATGGGAGTTTAATGTGTTTACTCACTCCACCCAACACCCAACACCCAACACCTAACGCCCGTCCATGGGCTACCATAAATTCATGGTAATTTCGTGGCCCACGCGCCCAAGGTAACCCTAGCTCCTCCTCCCTAGGATCAATGACTATTAGGGTTCCCCTGTCCCAATCCCTATGTGTGATGCAACCGATAAGATAGCCATCGGTGGTGGGCTTATCTATTCGCACTGCTAATGAATTTATGGACGGCTCGTTAGCAGCGCTTGAAAATGCCATCCCCAGAGAGCTAGGTAATCCTGGCGGGGGGATGTCGGTCGGGTCGGAAGTCGGATGGATGTCACCGCTATTGACAGACGTCGGCAGTTACTATCAATTTAACACGAATCCATAAATGTTGACTGCGCGCTCCCTGCGTGCCAGACCTTATGATTGATGCCCCACGGCGCCCCAGAAACGAGACCGAGAGACCGAGTTAGCATTTCCTCCTCGCAGTGGGACAGTCCCATTGGACTCGTTGGCCGCTAATTGCTTGTGACGCTGTCCTTGAAAGCTGCTCCTGTTGGCGCTCCTTCCCTTCGTCCTTTCGTCGACCTGAGACCTGTTGCCCGCGTGCATGATTCACTAATTGGCCAGCCTGATGAGCTCTTCCATTGCCCAAATTAGTGACTAACTAAGCACTAAGTAAACTCAATTTAATAACTAATTCAATTACCATTCACGGCATCAGTATAAAATGATGCTTAAGAGAGTTATATCTAATAATTAATGCAATATATGTTCCATAACGACCAAACATTATATCATTTGATTGAATAATAAAAGAACACACAGCCAAAGCGACTAACCGTACCTTTTCTCGTACCTTCAGGACCTTCATCATGCCAAAGAAAATCCAGCAACGTGGAGGATCCCTCTACTGCGGCGTCACCATACTGGGCATCCTGTGCCTGATAGTGTTCCGCCTGATTCCCGGCCTCTCCTTCGGTGTGTTCGCCATGGCCGAGCAGGATCACTACCACACCATAGATGACCCGAATGTCCCGTGCAATTTCTACGACACCGTCAATCTCACAGGGCACACGGCCTACCCGAATGGTAGCTACGACTACTACGGCACCCTGATTCCCAAGCACTTGGTGGGAACGTATGACTACATCCATCAATCCCTCACCGAGCGGGTGGAGGTGCCGCTCCATGTGCGCGGCTGTGCCTGCAAGCTGAAGCCCTGCATCAACATCTGCTGTCCGTGGCGTCAGGTCTTCAACAGCGAGAAGGGCAAGTGCATGGTGGATCCGCTGGACCAGCGAATCTGGCCCAATCCCGCCATGCTCAACGTGACGTTCGCCAATGGCAGCATGGAGTCGGTGGACATCTTCAAGCAGTTCGCCATCCAGAGCTTCCGGCCATGCTCCAAGATGTTCTCCCTGCAGCCGGAGATCAACTACTTCGATGGCTACCAGATCTTCGAGAACGGGTCCATGTTTCGCTTAGACGATGATCAGTACATCAAGAAGAACGAGTACTGTCTGGTACCGACCTACGTGAATGACACGGACCTTTACTACAGCGTGAATCCGGCCAACTGCGACATGGTGGACGAGCACAACACGGTGAAGATCATCAATGCCTATGGTGAGTGCCATGGGAATACCCCATTATTATACCTATTATTATCACTGAGTAATCTTCATCTGATCTTCCAGCAATGCTCTTCTCCATTCCCTTCATGATATTGACCATTGCCGTGTACCTGCTCATCCCCGAGCTGAGGAACCACCATGGCAAGAGTCTGGTCTGCTACCTGGTGGGTCTCTCCCTCGGCTACTCTGCGCTAACCCTAGTGCAACTGAAGAAGGACATAGATCCGAGTGGCAATTCCTGTAAGCTCCTGGGCTACACGTCCTACTTCTCCTTCATGTCCGCCTACCTCTGGCTGAACGTCATCAGCTTCGATCTATGGCATAACTTCCGGGGCACGCGGGGCATCAACAGGTTCCAGGAGAAGAAGCGCTTCCTCTTCTATTCCCTCTACTCGTGGGGATTAGCTCTGGTCTTCCTGGCCTTGACCTTCAGCGCCCAAGAGTTCACATCCTGGCCGACTTACCTCAAGCCGGGCATCGGGGATGGCACCTTCTGTTGGCTGGACATGACCAACTGGTCGGCCATGATCTACTTTTACGGCCCCATACTGGTGATCGTCGTGGCCAATACGATCATGTTCGTGATTACGGCGATCAAGATCCACAGCGTGCAGCGGGAGATGGCCAAGATAATTGCCGGGGAGAACAGTACCAAGAACCTGCGGACCGAGAAGGACAAGTAAGTGCAGTCCTCAAAGTACTTTCCCTCCAACTTCCACCTAAGGAGAGCCCGTCGCGTCCTGTCCTCCCTTAGGTTCGGCCTGTTCCTGCGGCTCTTCCTCATCATGGGCGTTACCTGGATGTCGGAGCTGATCTCGTACTTTGTTGGCGCTGACAAGAATTTGTCGAAGATTTTCTATATCTCGGACCTGGCCAACGCCATGCAGGGCTTCCTCATCTTTATGCTGTTCGTGATGAAGAAGAAGGTCAAGCACTTGATTACCAACAGGTGAGTGTCGCTTCTGCTCCGAGGCCTGTGTACTGTCCAATTCCGATCCCGAGGGACCAGTCCCTTCCCTGTCCCCCTGTGTATCTGTCCATTATCCAATCTGTAACCCGACGACCATTCTCAGAACGATACGGGTGCGCAGTCTGCGGCAGACTGAGAGTGTTACGATGGGGCCGAGCACGATCTCGATGAGGCAGCGCTTCAGGGACGCCTCCAGCCAGATCCGCAAGCTGGTGGTTATTCGCAATGCCTTCGCCAATGGCTCCACTGCCAGTGGGATTCACTCCCACGAAGTCTGAGGCGCATCTTCCGTAAGCAGCAGGTTATATTCTGCTCGATTGTTGTGGCCTCCGACTAACCTTCGCTGCGAAAGCCCCAGCTACCTGAGGATTAGCCTCCCAATTGTATTCCTTTAATCTCCAGGGACTTCTATTAGGTCGAAACCATATGAGGGGAGACCTCCGAATACTGAAACCCTAGAGATTTCAAGAATGCATTTTGCCATTTAGCTCACTTACTGATGGGACCCGAGAATATTGAGATGCAGCCCTTGTTTATAAATCTCTTCTATGTTGTACTTATCTCGTTGTCAGAGCGCTTTCGATATTGCTTAACCTCAAGCACAACACCAACAGAAACAGCCAGCCAACTAACTCTAGACACTCCAACAACAACACTGACAATCAACAACATAAACCCGAATCACCAGCCGCCTAAGGCTCGACTCCAGGCCTAAGCCATAAGATCCAATCCGTCCATTATGCATAGTAGCCCGGCCTACTTAGTAGTAACCAAGCCTACATCCTAACCCAACACCTACTTATGTTTTGCGTCTATAATGTGTGTCCATATGTGTCCATATACTCGTATGTGCGATGTGTCTTCTCACCGAATCAATAACATGCTCGTCACCACCGAAGACTCCTGGAGAAGAGACGCTCGAATGGTGCGAACTCGCCCAACGTCTCGACCACCACGTCGACCTCCATGGCCTCCGAATGGAATGTGCTGCCGAAAAAGCTACCCCTAAAGGCCTTCGAGACTCCGCAGGCCAGTTCCAGCCCAAAGGCGGCCACATAAACAGACTGGTCACAGGTAAAGCCAAGCGTAGAGGTTGCCGCTGCATCCGCCTTGGGAAAGTGACTAACCCCCCAGTTGAAAACTAGCTCTAACCCCTAACCCTTAAGCCATTAACCCCTTATCATAGTGAGTTGCCTTTTCAATGTCTTGGTGCTTGGTCTCTGTATTTCCTTTTAGCTAACAATAACCAATACTGGTAATCCATTAACCCCGTTCTAATCAGATTTTTCAACATTGTCTATTCCACTCTGCCCACGCAATGGACAACGTGACGATCACCGTACCCCAGATGCTCCAGTGTTCGCGATGGCAGCAACCAGCGACAGAGCCAGTACTCCACCAAGACCACGTCGAGCAGCGTGGCCAACTTGTCGCTGCACGAGAAGCCTTCGTTGGCGGCGGAGAAGCCGCTGATGGGGGCGGATCCTCAGAGGAGCACCACCATCTTTCGCTGAGCATCGCAGGACCAGTACTAGCCTTGGGCCGACGAGCATCGAATAAAGCATACTGGGAATATGTGCCGGGAGTAGGAAAGGATCTGGTCCAATGTACTTTGGTCCAGATCCTTTCCAATTCCAAGGACCATCTCCCACAGTGTCAGCATCAGCCATATTTCGGATAGAACTTTACGAAAAGACACTACTATAAGAGAAGGTCGCCATGTCCATGCATCCAACTAACCAAGATCCATCCTCACAGCCCCCGCCTGTCTCTCTTTGTATATGTCATGTGACCGCCACGAACAACCTGATTAGTTGAATAAGCACCCTACCTACCCTACGCAGCAGCACCATATCTAGTATATTTATGCCTATGAAATTATATAACCAGCTAAGAGGGATCAAGTCAGGTCCCAGTCCCAGAGATAAGCCACCTGCATGTACGTACATAAATTAGATGTGCCTTGAAAACATTCAGATTTATATATCTTTTATATTGCTCTCTCTGTGCATATGCGTACCCATTCTCCATATCTACATATATACATATATATAAATACGCTATCTGTATTGGTAAAATAAAAATTACGAGAAATTATAATTGTATGTCAAGCTTAATAAAGCCAAAGATAAAAAAAACAATATTTGAAGTGTTAAGGCCTTTTCTTTGGCAATGGGTCATAAACAAATTCAGGGGGGACTTAACTGATAAGATACCCAAGTGAATATATATATCCAAATAGCAAATGATTAAGGTTTTATTTAATTTTAATTAATAAATAATACAAGAGATTTAGCAGGGACACTCACCATAGCAAGTGTATTCGATCGTACGAAATTTGTAGCAAATGCTCACACCATCTATAATAAATTGTATACCAGTTTTTAGCGCGGACATAAGCCGTGGGGAGTTTCTTTGAATTATTCAAAAAGTTAAACTTGAAGAATTAAATGATAAACTCACTTAATTAGGTGTTTCTTTACTAGATATAGCTATATAGATATAGCTAAAAACATACAAAATTAAAGATTTTGAGAATTTTATGGGATCTAATCACCCTTAGGAATACAAAAACAAAATCTACACAGCGACAGTCACTAGCACCGCAGGCTAATAATTGCAAAACCGAAATATAAGTAAATATATTTAATATATATTGAAATATATAATCTATAAAGAACTGTCCCATGACTTCAAAAATGGTTTCTGTTCTACGCTTTTTTTTTGTTGACAGGCTCCGATCATGAAGTTTGCTGCCCAACCATGCTTCAAGCAATCAGTTCAAGTCTTCCACTCTTTTGTTAAATAATGTTCCTAAATTTACAATAATCATTTGATGCTTCTTAACTGATTGAGAAGAAATAAAACCGCTGAGCTCACTCACTCTTTGGAATTACCTCATAAATGGCTAGAAATAGCTGATTCAACACCACTCGTGCGGTGCGGTGCCTATCAAAAAATGAATTTTGAATGTGTCAGTCGCGCTGGTTGGGATTCCACACGTTCAGGGAGAGAGAGCAGGGGCATGGAGCAGTACAGTGACTGGTCTGCTGCTGCTTTGCTCTGCCGGTTGTGGTCGCGTCTGGTTTTGGGGCTTGCTGGCTAATCAGTTAGTCTGTTTTTTATTCTTGGCCAGCATGGAGCGGCACTGCGGTTGCCCCTGCCGGGTTCTCGCTTAAGAGAGAGAGAGTCTCTCGCGCGGTCTCTCCATAGTTGTTTATGGTTGTTCTTTTTGTCGTTGTCGTTGTCGCAATCACAGACGTTTTTAGACAGCGTCGCTGCCGTCAGTCTTTGGGTTCCGATTCTTGTGGACTCGGAGTCGGATTCGGATTCGGATTCGGATTCGGATAACGCGAGTGTGCGTGGATTGCATAAAGAGAATACGACGGCGATCATCGCTTCGCTTATTTGTTTATTTCATTATCGAGCTCCGTGACGTCACGGTCGGCCATGGCTTCGTCTTGGATCATCACACAGAGCTTGGGCTTGGGCTTGGTCTTGGTCTTCATCTTGGTGTGGTCCGTGGGCGTGCGATCGCTGGAGATCGCCAGCATTGATCACCCCTGCTCCTACGCGGATACGGTCAACATCACGGACGGATTGCGTCTGAAGGATGGGTCCTACTCGTATGCCGGAGTGGTGGTTCCTCCACATTTGATGGCCGAGTACGGCTTTAAGGTGATCGATGGCGTTGAGTACCGGGCCAAGAAGCATTTGCGCGGCTGCGTCTGCCTGCTGAAGCCCTGCATCAGCTTCTGCTGTCCGCCGGATCTCGTGTTCGATGCCAAGCACTGGAACTGCTCGAGACCCCACCGGATAAGGGAGTCTACACACGTGGAGCTGACCTACAGCAACAACAGGTCGGTGGAGCAGGTGCGGATCTTGGACCGGTTTGTGGTGCGCACGGAGCTCGGTTGCCGGAACAAGTTCGTGGACAAGAAGCACGACAGCTTCTGGCAGTGGGATCTCTTCGAGAATGGTTCCCTGCAACGGGATAACCGGCTGTGGACCACGGATGAGTACTGCTTCAGTCCGCTGGAGCACAAGTCCGAGGAGTGGGAGCTCACTCCGCTCAATTGCGAACGCTTCCAGACGGGCTACCGGGTATGGATCTACGCCATCTGTGAGTGGATGCAGCCTCCCCTTTGGAAACTCCTTGGCAGTTCTAAAGTAACACATTTGTTGGATACTTTCAGGCAGCATCATTGCCATCATTATAAACATCTTCATTCTGTCGCTCCTGGGCTCGGTGAGGGATGCCAGGAAGAGTTACTACGGCCAGCTGATCATCTACTATCTCCTCTCCCTCATCGTGGGCTACTCCCTGCTGGTCTACTTGGCCCTGAAGAATCCCATCAAGCTGACGCATGCTTCCTGCAGGAATATAGGTGACTAAGAAAGGTTATATGTGTAACCCTTGACCAAATAACCTTTCTCCTCAGGCTTCCTGGCCTACGTCTGCATCCTGCTGTCCTTCGTCTTCCTGGCCATTTGCAGCTTCGATTTCCTGCTCAGGTTCAGACAGAAGGCTGTCAAGGATTGGGTGCGCCGCCTGTGGTATGGCTTGTCTGTCTTGGCTGTGGTGGGACTCCGGTTCCTCGTGTCCTTTGCCCAGGACTCCAAGTTGCCCAAGCACTACAAGCCCGGCATTGGCGAGGACTACTGCTGGTTCGATGGTGGGTTTAATGGGGGTTTGCATATCATATACTTCTTTATATTATACCATTCATTTCAGTTCGTCTTTGGGGCATTCTGATCTACTATTATGGACCCATTACCCTCCTGCTTGTCTTTAGTATTGTGTGCTGCCTCAAGGCCTACTTTTCCATTTACGAGCTGCTTCCGGACACTCAGTACATATTGGGAACACAGCTGAGAATCGTCAAGACTCAGTAAGTGCAAACCTCTTGTTAGTTTCTTGTTAGTTCCTCCCAATTAATCCTTGATCTTTCTATAGTTTTTACGCCTTCAGTGCCTATATAGTGGGCGTGTCTGCCGTGTGGGTTCGTGAAATTGTGGTCTATATAATGGCCAGAGTGAGAGAGCATTTCTTTATCATTGACTTCTGGAGTGGCATTTGCATCCTGGGCCTGGCCATAGCTGGTTTCATTCTCTTACTTGGCAAGAATATGCACGTGAAATCCTGGTGGGCCATCAATGTGTAAGTTTTGCTTTGTTTTTTGTAATAATTATAATCTAATATTTATTATATTTGGTTTCAGGGAATCAAGTCAAACAGATCTAAGTGTGATCAATGCTCGCGTCTACAAGTTCGATGAGAAAGGAGATCTCAAGTCGCCAGGTGGTTCTCCAAAATATTCATTAAACGCATTTATGTTAAAACACATCCTTTTTTTTATCTTCACAGATTCACCCTATAAGCCAACGGTGACGTCACTTTAGTTGACTTTGACATTTACTTATCTTATGATTCATTTAAGGCGTCGCTCACAAATATGTCCATAAATTATAAGAGAGTCAGTATACTATAACTAAGTTTGTTAAATAAACTCAAATTATGTGCATTAATGTCACTCAAACTTAAGGCTTCTTACATTTTCCTAGAAATCCCATATCATTCCTCAACTTTCTTTATCTTTAATTAGATAATTGTTTCTACTGAAAGGGAAATCTGTCAGAAATCCACATTCAGAAGGTCTTAAAGCTTTCGCAACTTGTCAAACAATTTTTTTATTGTTCATTTCCTCCGTCTCCTATTATTAGCTTTATGAATAATTTTTGTCCCAGCGCAAAGGTCTTTCAATCGTAAACCATTCCGCGAATGTCCATCCCTCGTGTGGCCCTCCTCCTGACTTGGTGACGTTCTTTTTTGTCCTTTTGGGTTGGGTTCGGGATTAGCGGAGAGCTACTAAGTGGCACGCAACAAATGTTCAGTTAATGACGCAATTGAGAATGGGCGAAAGCTGACTTTATCCATATCGCTCTATCTGCCCGAGTATCTGTATCTGTCACTGTTTCTATATAGAATGTCCGGTGCGCAAATAGTTTCCAATGGTTTTAGCGAAGGGCAGGCAACAACTTCAAAATATAGAGCATTTTCCCTAAATGTGAATACTTTGCGATAGCTTTATCGTAGATTAAATATGGGTGTGGTAAGCTATAATATGTCGGTTTTATCTCTTAGGTTCTTAAAAAGAATAATAAACGAGATAAAGTAACCAATAAATAGGAGTCATAATTGTGCTTAAAGTTCAGCAAATCATCCTTTTATGTAGAAACTGAAGAGTGTTTTCCAATTTAAGATTCATTTTCTCGCATGGGGAAATCCCCATGGAATCCGAATTCCATTTAATCAGCATTTTCCATAGCATTTATAGAGCATTTTCCCGACCATCTTGATGTTTAGCCGACTGTCTTCCTTCCCCCCTTTTGTTTTTGTTCTTTTGTTGTAAACAAAATGCCGCACGTTCCTGGGACGACGCGATATAAAGTGGGTGTGCGCCATGCCACACCACACACACACCTCGCACACCTTGCACACTGGCCACAGACACACCACAGACACAACACCACCATTGACCGACCGCCTGCCTTGCCTTCGATTGAGTTCGCCGGGATTCGGATTAGCAGTCCAAGTTCGGCGAGTGTCAGGTGCAGGCCGACGATGATCCGCCGCTCACTCAATTAGCGCCTCTCGCACCTGTGGCCCGTCCCGTCATCAGTGCATTACAATTACCCATACCTGTACCTCTACCTGTACCATTCGGTCGGTCGGTCAGTCCATTTCGATTCCATTTCGATACCATTTCCATACCAATTCCGAGTCTGATTTGGCAATCGTCCGGAGGTAAACACGCATAAATTGGACGCTCTAGCGTAAACAAAAACACATCCCGGAGCAGGGAGAGCCACCGATTCGTTCGGCAGTCGAGAATGTCTCTTGGAATGGCGCAGTTGTGCACTCTGGGGATGAAGATCCTCCTTCTTGCCATCGTTTTGCCCCCTTGCTGGGGATTCCACGAGGAGACGCACTATCCCTGCGCCTTCATCGACACCGCGAACATCTCGGGGAGCTACAACTCGGATGGCTCCTACGTCCACAACTGGACAGTGATTCCCCGCCATCTGGTGGCCGCCTACGACTTTGTCATCGAGAATGGCATCCGGATCCCGGCGCCCATTCACCTCAGGGCTTGTATCTGCAAGACGAGGCCTTGCGTAAGGATTTGCTGTCCGGAGGGACAGATCTACGACCTGGCGACCAGGCAGTGCGATGTCCCGAAGGCGGGACTATCCAGTCTGCCCTCGGAGAGCCACATGGATGTGGAGTTGAACAATGGCACGATGAGGGATATAGAGCTGAGGTCACGTTTCAGCATTCATGTGGGCACACCGTGTGAGCACATGAAGGCGGTCACCAAGGGAGCGGAGTATGTCCACTGGACACTGCACGAGGTAGGGCAGCATCCTCTGACCCCCTTCCTCTCTTAACCTTTCTCTCTTCGCCCCCAGAACGGAACGGTCACGCATCGAGGTCACCTGTTCTCCAAGCACTACTGCTTCACTCCCCTGCTCCTGCTCCATGGCAACACCTCCTGGGAGTGGCAGCCCTTGGCCTGCGCCCCGGAGAAGCTACAGTTTGTGCTGGGCGTGCGGGAATGGACCTACGCCATATGTGAGTGAGATCCGTTCTATAAGCGATTAAACACAGTCACAAATTTGCTTTCAATTTCGATTCTCATTTTTGAGGCAAAAATAGCCTCCGCCGCGCCTCATAAAAATAATTGCTAGAATAACAAAGGGAGATCGCCGATGTGTGGATTGATAGTTTGATCGCCAGAGATACTCATAATTACATACATACGAGTATATCCAGCTGATCTCTCGCTCTATTCGGTTCTCTTTGCAGGTCTCTTGATCGCCATAATATCCATGTTTATTGTGCTGATGGTGTACCTGTTGTGCTCCGAGATGCGCAACAGCTTCTACGGTGTGGCGATCAGGGCCTACACCATTTGTATGATCATGGGCTATGCCCCCCTGGCTTACCTGACGCTGCACAATCCGGCGAATCTTTCGAATGCAGCTTGCAGGATACTACGTGAGTGATGTCCTTCTACTCACGTGAGCTCTACTCTAACCGCTTGTTCAGCCAGCTTAACTCTGATGTACCTGGTCCTCTCCTTCTACATCCTGAGCTTCATCGCGTTCAAGCTCTACCTGAGCTTCCACGGCGTCGTCTTCACCAAACTCATGTTCTGGCTGATCTTCACACCGATCGTGCTAATAGCCATAGGCTGGTCCTTCTTCGTGGGCTTCAGTTACTACGGTTCCAGATTGATCTTTGGCGGCGATACTTGCTGGTTTGATCGTGAGTATTTGGGGTTCTCTGATCACTTACACTCTGTACATATATCTGATTACCTGCTTATATATGTTATCCCTTTTCCAGCTCGCAATTGGTCTATAATGGTCTACTTGTACGCCCCCGTCTTTGTAGCCTGCGCCATCAGTGGCTTCTTCTACATCCTCAGCCTGATCTACATCAGCGAACAGCCCGAGATCGAGACCGAGAAGAGCTTCGAGTCCGTCGAGAAGAATCGCTTCAGATCCTTCTGGAAGTACTTCGGCTATACGGCGCTCGTGTGGTTCGTCTGCGTTTGCTCCTTCGCCTTCAATTACTATCGGGAGGAGCGATCGCATCTCAACTACGCCGTCAGCTTCTGCATGGCCTTTCATGGATTTGCGGCGCTCTACGCCCTGATCGGGAAGAATCAACAAATCCAGAACTTTCTGCGACGCATTGACAAGTGAGTAAGCGAGAAAACTACATTTACTTATGGCCAGACTTTAAGAATTTAAGAGTTTCGCAATTTCTTTTGGCATCTACAATATTTTATTGCATTCTTTTGGCCATATTCTCGATTGATTTGAAATCGATAAATATTTCATTGCTAACTTTATGACATTTAATTAATTAATCAAATGAATTCACAAACCATTTCAACTTCTGTGGCATCCTTAATATAACATATATAACCAATAATCACCGGTATCTCTTAGTCGGTATTAACTAAACCTTTTTCTTATTATTTATCTTATAATATAATATTATAATATTAACAACATGTATATTTTTATATATATTTTGCTTAATTTCTTCCCCAAAGCGAGGAGGACACCTGCGAAAACTCGGTACCTTTGTCGAGTTTCGGTTAAAATTTTTAGGCCAACAGTTTTAGAGCAACTGAAAGCAATAGTAGTCATGATGAGAACCATGAGGAATTTTTAATAAACCAA
>JAEIIG010038435.1:37325-48070 GCA_018904695.1 Drosophila parvula | reverse complement strand
AAAAAAAAAAACAAGCAGCTTCCATGCATGGAAAGAACATTAAAAAATGAGAGGAAAAAGTGGCTGGCTGATCCAAATATATTCTCGAAGAAGAGGAAAAAGGAATGGCACTTGGAATGGCAGATATGCGGATGGTTTCCACTCACTTTAGCTTCACTTGAGCTCCGGTTGCCTTGGCTTTGTTAGCCCCAAATCGTGCAGATTTTCAAGCATTTAGCTAATTTATTTTATTTGCCAGCGGAAACTCATTAACTCATACATTTTTTTTAGGCAAACAATGCACACACGCACACGTCTCTCTCAAAATTCAAGTGCTATATGCTTAGAAAGCCAAACCGGAGGCCGAGTGTTTTGCAATAATAATTTATAAATGAATGAATAAAGGGCGCACAGCAGCCAAAGGCAAATAAAAATAAATAAATAAAAATGGCAATGCGGCATAAAATGTGCCGAGAAGCCGAGTTGAGCCGCCGCCATTCCATACGGTTTGAGCCGAGCCGAGTTGAGCAGGCCGGAAATGTAACTGCGACGCGTTTATTTTATTGCGTATACGCGGCGCAGCAAAGTAGGCAACAATTTCTGCGGAGTGGGCCCTCGCCCCGCTTTGGATGTGCTCATGTGTGCGTGTGTTACTGGTGTGTGTGCCGAGTGTGTGTGTGTGTTATATGGCCGCCGCAGCAGCGGCTTAACTTATTTTCCACAAAATTAAACCATCAAAAATTTGCCAACAACAATGCTGGGGTAATTTATTTGACTCATGTGCTGCTGTTAGCTCGCCTGTTGTTTGGGCATAGAAAGCCGCAGCAACAGCAAAAGCAACAGCAACATCGGAATATAAAAAGAGCACACACACTTAGATGCACTGGGGGAAAAGACTTTTATTTGGGCATATAAAGATATGCTCTTATATCAACAAGCTCTTTTATTCAACAAAAATACCATTTAAGACATAGGAAGACGTTACCATTAAATATTATTTAAGTACACAAATTTTCTGATGAAGGAAATCCCAAATAAAGTATTTTATTTGTAATTTGGAATAGTTATTTTTTCTTGGAGTGTACGAGCCACACTCACACAGAGTCGCAGCGGAGCCGCTGGCGTTAGTTGTGGCTATGGTCATGTTGGTGACGCTGCCGCAGCCGCAATGGCCAACACGTACACACACAAGGACTTACATATATTACAGTGCATTTTCTTAAGAGAGAACAGAGAATATAGAATATAGAATTATTATTTGGTAAATAAATAAAAAAATAACAAAAAAATCTATATAGAAATATAACTTTTGTAAAACCAAAGTAGCAGTTAAAACTATAAATAAGACTGAATTGTAATCCAACAAGTTAAATCACTATTTTTTACTCTATTGTTTCTCTGTACCAAGTATTCACTGTAAATCTTACACATACTAAAATTTCAACTCATTCACTTCTTCGTTTTCTTCGCTAGCTGGCGTATTTTTTTGCTGTCGAAATTAAATAAACAAAACCGCATCACAAGCAGCTAAACGGCCTCATCCCTTATTCTTTAAGCCTCCTTGCCACGCCCCTCATTTCGGCTCTTACGCCCCGTGATGATGAATTGATGATAATGCCGCCGGGGAACTTAGGCAAAATAATGCAGAAAACTCGTTGCTGCCTCCTGTATATATTTATATATACATATTTACTGTTTTTTTTCGCCCCACGAACTTGGCTTTGAAAAGAGTTAAGCGTTTATTTATTTACATACATTTTCGCTTATTTTTTTCGGCTCATGCTGGCCGGCGGGCTCAGTTTATTAAGTCTCAAGTGGTGGATCTCGTACTCCGACTGCTGAGCAAACTCTGCTCACTCCATTTTAGAAGTTGGTACACTGGGAAAAAAGTGTGTGCTGATATATGAATAATTTGCAGAAATGCAGGGCCAAATTCTTGAACTGCGGCAGGACTATTTTCTTATGTATTTGAATATTAAAAGGAATCAAACGGAATCTTTCACGACTGGAATACTTCTATATATTAATATCCACTTTGCAAGCTTCGCTTCTTAAATTAATGTTAATATATTATAACATAATATAATATAAGTTTACAATAATCGGCTTACTAAATTTGATTAGTAATACTTTGAATTCTCGCAGTGTCCTAGACTCTGTCCACGTCCAAGCCAAGTCATTGTTGCCATTGCCGTTGGCTTAAACACAGCCAATTTCATGCAAAGTTGAATGCGTCCCATTCCAGGTTCTCCTGCTACGCTGGTGACCTGCTCCTACTCCTGCTCCTGCTCCATGTCCTTGATGGATGACTTTTGACGCCAGCCAACGTTTGGCGGCCAATTTGATTTGGTCCGCCCGGAGAGTGGTGGAATGGAAACTCGAACCTTTGGTCCTTTGGCTGGGCCTGCAGCGCACAACTGTCGATTTGTCAGACGTTTGGCGTGCGCCTCGATGCTGGGCCAAAGTGACACGGGAAAGCGGCACAGGAAGAGCCCAAGGAGCCAAGTAGCCGGCAGTGTATTACAGATTGAGTTTTGAATCGCTGGCATTCCTGTGTGCTGGAGCCGAAGCGATGAGACGGCACAAGATGAATGTGCTGGGCGACTGACACAAAGCGGAGCGATAATATAGCAACTGGGTCCATTTAAGTCCCTGATCTCAAGAGTCGGATTTTCTAAGAGCTATTGCTAGCGGTTATTGAATCAGCCTAATATATAAATAAATATTTAAATTTAATAAATAGGGCAGTATACGAGTCCTCTAATTTGTATTCCTTAATCTAAAACAACAGCGTGAATGACACTGAAGCAAGCCTTTAAATTGCTTCAGACTCTGAGATTTACCATTCCGCTTGCATTTGCTCACTTTGTGGCTGCTCACATGGCACAAAAGACGACAATCCGCATGACGTATACGCCACATGGGTCACGGGTGTCACGGTAACTGGGGATCTGAGCGCTGGGATTCTGGGATACGGGATCCTGGGGATGGCAGGTTCTCACCATCAAACCTGCTCCGCATGTCCCGTCTCGACTTTAAGCCAAGGCTAAAACAGCCCAAAGCCAGCGTCTGAAAGTCGGGCGATGTCGAGACAGACGCTAAATTCCGAGAACGCAACAGTGTACACAAGGAGAAATTCCGGGCAATAGAACAAAACAAAAGAGTATCTAGCTTAATGTGATTAATTTTTAAATAAATTGGAGTAAACAAACGTATAAACATACGTATTTATATATTGATTATTTATTTCTAAATGTTATTTCCCTTTTATTTTCAAGTGCAAACATAAAGCCATAAAACAACAACACAAGCGGTGGAGCGGAGACCAGAAACGATAAATCTTTAGCGTGGATTTCATGCATGTAAGCTAGCAAAAGTCTCTCAGCCAGGAGATGATGCATGTGCCGAGTGCCAGCGGGTTTAATATGCAAGCTCCTTAAAGGCGCTGAATTTCCAGCAGCGAAAGTGCAGCCACGGCGTTAATTTGCCCAATAAAATGCAAGCAGCCAGGAGGGGCAACTAACGTGGCCATAAATATCATCAGCCAGCTGAGCTACTGAGCGACGGCGAGCAATGAAACAAGGATTCCCTCGGCAAGACAAAAGAAAACCGAGGGGAAAATCAACGGGAAAAGCCGGCAGAAACGACACCCAGCGGGTGGTGCGCCGCATTTAAGGCCAGGCAAACTGGCAGCCATCGGGCGCAGTGCTTCCTGTGCTAAAGATTCTCATCCCGAATCCGAGTGCGACTCCGATTCCAAATCCGAGTCGGAGCCAGCTCCTGCCATCCGACTTCCTGCTCTAGCTGCTGCTCCCGCCTCCTTGAGCCGAGTACTTCCGCTTCTTATCGCGGCAATGTAAACGCGTTTCCGGCGACGACTCAATCCCAGTCTCATTTCACTGCCCTGGGAACGGCATTAAACTAGCAGCTCGGCGCTGGATTACAAGTAAATTGGAAAGGATTTGAAGATGAGCCTGCTGCGCCTGCTTGGTGCCCTGCTGTTGGCTACGCTCAATGGTGAGTACACTCGAATATCACATTTGTGTATTGAAATTTACGGGTGTTTAATGTATGGTATAAATTTGTATATAATCAAGATAGCTCTACCAAGTCCCCGTTATATAAAAAAAACACTATAGTCTGTGATAAAACAAGCAAAGACTTTAAATACAATTTATCTGATAGTTATTCAATAATTTGGATATTATAATGTTTTATGCAATTTATCGATATTTAAAATTGTAATTAAAAAATGCAATAGCTTACGATACTTTTAATATAAAATTTAGCGTGATATTTTTAACTATATATACATTTTAATGACTTTTTATCTTGGTATACATCCCAACTTAATACAAAAATGTACTCCACAATCCTGTGATTTTCTCCGCGTGTAGATCGGAGTGTTACCCGAAATTTATGAACCCGATTAACGATAAACCGTTCCAGCCCTACCCAAAAGTGTCATAAACGCTCGGCTATCGCCTGCGAGCTGCAATTTATTTGCGCTCGCTATTTATTTGCACAACTATTTACGAGCGCCCGGCATCGGCAGTGGCAGTCATAATAACAGCAGCAACAATTCAATAAATGTTGCAATTTGCATCGACAACAACAATAAATTTATCTTAAATGAACAAACATTTTTCTTGCAGCTTTGCCAGCCAGGCGGGCAAATAAAATGCGATATGCCAAGGGCTTATCGATGCCACAAAAGGCTGTCCGAGGCCGTGTCGTGCCAGCAACAACAATAAGCACGAGTAATAACCAAAGCTGCACACAAATTACACTATGGGAGAACCCTCGACGGCACTCACAATGCATTTCAATTTGTTAAAACACTCACTCACTCACAACCGTCCACACTCCGCAGAAAGATCCAATAAAAATGGTTGAAAAAAACAAAAAGAGAGAGAAAGAGACTGGCAAATTTTCAACATGTAAATTACGGAATTTTGTCAAGCATATTTGTCCAAATAATACACATGTGTGTGTGCACTCAGGATTTTCGTATTTGACTTTGAAGTTTCTGCTAACAAAAAGTAGAGCAAAGGGTCAGAGCGAGATCCCCAATCGAAATATTTATCTGAAATATTCCGATTAAATTGCAAGATAATCTGTGAGGATGACAGGCTCAAGGCAAAATGTACAAAAGAATATTTCCTTGTGGTTTGGTCGCCAAATCAAAAATGACAATTTATTGACAACTATAGTATCAATTTGTGGACTGCATCTAATGAAAATAATTGTTATTTTCGAAAAGCTAACTCCTTTGAAGGGGTTCTTGATGTCATTTAAAAAGCAAAGTCAAACGATAGACTAATTTAGTTGTAATTAAAAGCAGGCAAGATGAAACTGATAATTACCGTTCTATAATAAATATAGTTATATATTTTTTATTATCAAAAATAAAAATATCTCAATAGAATGCAGAATATAAATCTATTACCCCGTCTGTAGAATACCAAGAATTTTTTCTTCTAATAGGAAGTCAGTAATAAAGCATTTTTGTCCCATCAACTTTGCCATGGATATAACGAATATTGACGGCATCAAATAAGCCCACTGTAAAGAGACTTTCTGGTGATTATATGGCTCAATGTGCTGCGTCTGCCTCCAGAACCAATATTAAAATATTTGCATGTCGAATAAAGTATTTTGATTTCTCTTGGCAACATAAAAATATATGTCAAATGCAAATTATGCACATAAATACGAGTAAATATATGAATCAACAAATAAATATGTCGCATAACGAAGAGATTCGTTCGGCACCCGCATCTTTGTGTAAAAGTCAATTTGTTGTCGCCGCCGCCGCCCCAAAAAGTCGAAGCTCGCAACTCGCAACTGGAGAGTCGCCCGATTGCCATAAACATGGCGAAATGTGCGTGAGACCGCAGCGCCGCAGCAAACGCCATCTGCGAATAAATAAAAATAAAAATCGAGCGCGAGAGCGGAAAATGCAAAATAATTGCATATTTATGTGTGCCCGGCCACCCGACCACCGCGCCAAAGGAGCTGCACAAGCCGGGAAAGCTGAGAGCCGCGAGCTGCAGCCATAAATCCCGAGCGGCCTTCCCGCTTTTAATGCTACAGCCGTACAGCGATTCCAGAATCCCAGAAATGCGCAAATGTCTGACTGCTCGTAATATTGCGAATTCGCCGGCCCAGACAGCCGTCAAATTTCGCGGCTGGGGGGCGTAAATTATTTTCAATTAAATATTTGTGCAGTTCTCAGATTTTCACTTGGCAAGCATTTCGCTTCAAGGATAGCCACAGCGAATTCATCATCTGACTAAGGGCCAGCGCCAAAGAGCAAGAGTCGTACTTAATTAAAGCAACTAAAGAGGGAGACCTACACTCTGTAAAAAACATTGAAAATATTAAACGAGTAGGAAACAACATTATCCAATAAATATGAGGTTCATTAGATAGCTCTTAAATATATTAAAAGAGTTGGGTAAGAAACTAGGAATTATAGCTTTATATGCTTATTAAGAATGAAAATATTTTACTAGACATTTTCAAGAAACAAAACTTTATGATAAATATATTAATTAAATTAAAAAAATTTTTCTTTTTACGCAGTTAAACAGTATTATATTCTACCTTGAACTTGAAGTTCTCATTGATCTTTATGTTTTTATAAATTAAATAGTTAGCACTGTGTTAAAGCATGGACACCCGATCTTAAAACACAAGAGGAGATTCTCGTAATTAGTAGTTGATTGCGCAATAAACCCCATCTCCTTATTGTCCCTTATCCTGGCACACAAAGCCAATGAAATTAACTAAAAATCAGTCAAGAGCATGAATGGCAGCGTTTTATCTGGTCGTTTGTCTTTCGACCATTATCTTTGCGCTTTGTGCGGCGGAAGAGGAAGCGCGTTTGATGATAATGATAATCATAATAATAATAATAATAATGCCAACACTTGGCCATTGTTTTAGACCAAAAAGCAAAAGCAGCAGCAGCAACAAGATGACACTTTAATAGCACAAATGCGGAACTAAACAAAACCAAAATCAGGGAAAAATGGGTGTGGAAGGCGACTCCCGCCAGCTGTCATAATGAAACTGTCAAGGACAATGGGGGGGCTAACGGAAATACAAAGTGTACGTGTGCCCCTCTGGAAAACGCCTCACACTCTCCCTCCTTTGAGCCACCCAGTTTTCCGCCATCCGCCGCCACTTTCCGGTTTTCGGCGATAAAAGCGACAAACGAAATTCTGTCTGACGGGCAGAGGCCATTTATAAGAGCATCAGTTACAATAACACTGCAGGACGGCCATGGGCGCTGGCTGTGGCGACGGGAATGGGCGTGGCGCTCACAATAGCCGGGGCCATTGTCATAAATTAAAAATGAGGAAGTGTATGAAAATAAACAAAAAGCCCAACGGCCCGGCCAGCAAGCCGCAGCGGAAATACAAAAAGCGTTGATAAATAAATTTCTAACAAAACCAGCAGCTTCCAGAGAAAAGGCGAGATCTTAAAACACCAAACATAAACTGAAAAGGCCAAGGAAGGGCATAATGGCTTAGGCATTACCCAGGTCAGGAGTTGCCAATCAACCTTCAAGATATTTTTTTTAAAAAGCGATAAAGATTCTATGCTTATTGAGTAAAAGATTCGAATTAGTTAAAGCCGGGATTTGTATTCTACTAAAAGTTAACAACAATCTTTTAATGAATATTAAACTTTACATTAACTTGCAGTAGATAAAATAAATTATTTACTGACCCTAAATTCCCAAATATTAAAGTTCCTAAGCTGTTTCCATAGAAATGTCTGGTATATGCTGACTCCTTTGAAGGCAATTTAAATACACGTATATAATTACATAGGTCAATATGGGATTCCTGCACTTAAAGCTTCGCCTGTTCAGTGCGATGACAGAATTCAACGCGTGCCACAAATTTCGCAGGAAGCACTTTATGTGTCGCAGCACTCTCCCACTTCCCCCACATCCCATTTCCCGGTCAATTCCTTACGTGCCACTGCAACAGCAGCAACATCGCAGCATCACAGTATCGCAACATTGGCCAAAAGACTCTGGGGCGCAGTGGCCAACAGCAATGTCCAAAGCCGCAGCGGCTTTGATGGAATTTGCGAAAATACTGCACGAGCAAGTCTAGCCCAACAAATAAGTACTTTTTTTTTAGCTCGAGTCGACTAGAAAATGCTCTTAAAAAGTAATAATTAAATGGAATTTAAAGTAAGGCTATAAATTATAAGGGTATAAGCGAGGCTAGGTGCTTATTTCTCCCACAGGAAAGGAAGTTTTCTATTTAAAAACCCCTAAGCCCTAATTAACTAAAAGTTTTAATAGGCAAAAATCTATTGATTTTTGTGTAGAAAGCCCCAAAAGTTTTTCACCGAAATTTTAATTTAGATCCACAATTTATTCATTTGATAAACTCCCCACTCAGTCGAACTATCTGGGAGCAATCCCAAGGTAAACGCTTTAATACTCCGCAGCTCAGATAAGCCAGACCGATTTAAGGGGAGCTGCTATATAGGGTTGGATCCCGCACTCTCCACTTCCCCCACATCCATTCAGCGACAGTTTCCGCTCTGCTTTTAAAACCCGACCGTTGGCCATATCCCAACGTTTTATTTTATATTATATACAACATTTTTGCTTCTATTTTTTGTGGCTTATTTGGCTCGCACGACACGTCCAGTTTTAGTTTTCGGCTTGGGTGCAGATTCTCGTTGGGCTTTATTTTTGGCTTTCGGCATTTGTTTAAATTAAAGATTATGCACAAGTGAAAAAGTGGCCATGCGAACGTGAGGCAGGGTGGGCGGTCGGTCGGTCGTCTATTTGAAATTTAAATAAGCGAACAAAGCACGACCTTGGGCCACGTGGCATATGATGGATTTGGGACCCAGTGACGTCAATGCTAGAAAAATCCGTCGTTGGCCCTTTTATTCGGCTCTCTCTTGTCGTGTAAACAAGCAAATTACTTTAAATTGCACCAAGTACAATGGTCACAATAACTGTAATCGTAATAAGCCATTTAGCACTCGCTCTCTCCACTCCGCCCAGCCTTTGCATGTATATTTATAATTCAGACTCATATTGTTAATTCTTCGGGCACCCCTTTATCCCCCGGCGAGGGCAGCTGCCATAAAAGCATCATAAACATTTTACAGCAGTTGCAGTTGCTGCAGGAAACGGAAACGGTGCCGCCTCCCTCCCCGTACCAGATCCCGTGTCCCATGTCGCACCCCCGTAATTGCAGTCAGCCATTTCGCATTTCACATTTTGGCCTAGTACCGGAAAAGCGGGAAAAGCGGGGTGCCGGGAATTAGGATGGCTTTATCGTTGGAAGCAAGCAAAGGATCGTGTTTGTGCAAAGGATTTTTTAAGCTTTTAAGCTGGCTGTTTCATTTATCCCATCAGTCGCTTGAAATGTCAGATACTCTATAAAAGGAAATTTAAACGGGCTTGTGCCTTTACTTATTTCTATTAAGTAAGTTCTTTCTTAATTCGAAATTAATAAAAAATGAAATTCATAACTACTAAGTACATACATATATTAAATTTTAACATAGTATGTTATGTGTAAAAGATTTTTTAAGGTCTTGAGCTAGCTATTTAAGTCGAATACTGAAGAACTGAAATACAATAAATGTATACATATAAAAGATTTTACAAATTTTCAAATGGTGTTTTTTGTTAAGAAAAGAAAATTTATGGTCAACCCATCTACATCCCACCCGTCTTACTAAATCTACACAATTTCTTATTATTAATTTGTTTTTTTGTGCTTTTATCGACCGTCGTCGCATGGGTTAGTGTGCTCGTTTTTACAAGAAATACAGTTACAGCACTTAAAACCTCTTCATACCAAACTGTATTAATTTCTGAATAATATACTGAGTGTATATCACAGCTTGAACTAAATTACATATTAATTGCTATTCTAGTTAGGCCAGTAGATTTTAGCTATTTTTTATATATATTATATATTATATTAATATATAATTATAATATACAATTTATGTCCTAAGCAAGCCCGATCCACGACTTAAGGTCCACACCGGTGGAACGTATTCCTGCTCCGAGGCCTAGCCTTCCCGTGAGAGAGCTGTCTCTCTTGCGTTACGTTTTTTGCTGAAAGAAAACTGAAAAGTATGGGCCGACGCGAAAGACTATGGGGGAGGGGCGTTCAGGGCAAAGGAGAGAATAATATAAAACATAAAATGGTTCACTCACTCTGTGGCTGAAGTAAAAACGTCGTTTCTTAATTTCTTCGATGCAGTGATTAGAAAAGTCATACACAAAAACAAACACACACACTCAGCTGAACAATTGTTGTTCGGAACCACTTAAACAAAAAAAAAAAAAAACAAAACATTAGCTGATTCGTTTTCGCTTTAGGTTCTACATATTTATCTTCCTATTGGTTTTTATTCCCGATTATTTTATTTCTTGCTCTTCCTCGAACAGAGAGAGCACACAGCGAGAACCAAGCGAAACCGTACGGGACTTTTATCGATCAACGGCACTTTCTATTGGGAATCTTTGCACATGCACTTACACATTTGCAATGTGTACTTACTATGTAACTTTTAACTAAAAAAAAAAACAAAATAAAAAGAGAAACACTTATTTTCCGCACTTTCCTCGATCCCGTCGCGCAGCTGAACAATTGTTGTTCGGAACCACAAAAACAAAAAAAAAACAACTTAGGTGACACTTTTTCGCTTTAGGTTCTCCACATTTCTCCTTCTTCCGTTTTTCGGTTAAGCGATCATTT
>JAEIIG010038435.1:0-37275 GCA_018904695.1 Drosophila parvula | reverse complement strand
CTCCACATTTCTCCTTCTTCCGTTTTTCGGTTAAGCGATCATTTCCTTTTGTTGCGCCTTGGTGAACACGAAAGAAGCAGAGCACACAGCGAGAACCAAGCGAAACCGTACGGGACTTTAATCGATCAACGGCACTTTCTATTGGGAATATTTTACACTTGCACATTTATGTGTACTTATTATGTAACTTTTAACTAAAAAAAAACAAAAAAAAAAGAAACACTTATTTTCCGCACTTTCCTCGATCCCGTCGTACAGCTGAACAATTGTTGTTTGGAACCACAAAAAACAAAAACACACACACAGCTGAACAATTGTTGTTCGGAACCACAAAAACAAAAAAAAAACAACTTAACTGGCTTTTTTTCGCTTTAGGTTCTCCACATTTCTCCTTCTTCCGTTTTTCGGTTAAGCGATCATTTCCTTTTGTTGCGCCTTTGTGAACACGGAAGAAGCAGAGCCCACAGCGAAAACCAAGCGAACGGCACTTTCTATTGGGAATCTTTTACACTTGCACATTTATGTGTACTTACTTTGTAACTTTTAACTAAAAAAAAAAAACAAAAAAAGAACACAAACACTTATTTTCCGCACTTTCTTCGATCCCGTCGCACTTTTTTTCGTTGCCGTAGCACGCGCGCTTCCGACCGATCCGGGCAACTTCTCCGCAAACTGAAAATTTCGGGAGAGGCGGGAATGACACTTTCTTGGAAGGCGAAATTTAATGAGAACTGATTGGAAAGTGGAAAGTGGCGAGGTCCAGTGAGCGATGCTCTTCTACGACAGTTGGTAGCCGATATTAGAACCCGCAGACATCTAGTTCTACACCAGAGAAAATATTCTGCCAAGTAAAGAAGGGTTGGCCTGAAACCAAATGAACTTTGTTTATTTATTTTGTTAGCATTTTGGACTGATTTATATAACACACGGTCGATCGCTTAGGGATTCCCAATGGAAATGGAGCTTACTATGCCTAAAACTAACTGCTTTTACCCCCGACATTCTCCTGCCAGGACCTTCTACCTGGTTCTCTTAGCTCGTATTCGCCAGAGACTTTTCCACTGCCTATAATATCTTTTGTTTGTTTTTTTACCAATTTTGCATTATTAATTAATAATGATTATAATGTATAATAATAATATAAGGTATATAACGCTTAAAAGCGTATAACTAAGCCAAAATAGTTTCAATTTCAATTCGCTTGGGCAATATTATTAGTTCCATTATAAAGTAATACAATTATAAAGTGTTTTCACCAAGAAACCGTTGACCCAAAAGCCAACAACGCGCAGGTCAGTGAAATACCGAGATTATTCCCTGCTTGGCCAATTTCATTGCGGCACAACATAAACTTTGCTGTGTTGTTTTCAACAACTTGTGATTGGCCAAATTCCCCCGCATCCAAACTTGTATAACGACCCTCGCGGCTCGCATTGTTCAACTGCTTGTTGGCCTCAGGTGTAAATTACAAATCTGAGCGGCGCATAATGAATGAAGGAGGCCCACGGAGTCCATGGAGCGGCAAAGGAGGCGGCTAAATGAAATGAAATCGCAGTGAAAACGCTTTCATTAAACATGCCAGAACGGGAGGTGCAAAAGTTTTGCCCGCCACCCCCCACCCACCCCTACCGCACCGAGACAAAGGCGGCCGGTCTGGGAAAAGCGGGAAAGCGCGACAAACTGCTGCCAAGTTGATTAGAAAGCCGAACGGAAAGTCTCGCCTGGGACTGGCAGGCAGCCTAATGAAAAACTTGGAAATTTACGGTCAACGAGTTGTCAAAGCGGCACCATCAGAGTGTGGAAATGGTGGGAAATCGGGGGCAAATGGGAAATGCCGCTGCCCATAGTTTCAGAGACGCCAAGTCAAACAATTAAGCCCAGCCTTGTTCGGATGGCCAAGAGGCGGGAGGGTCGACAGGCGGTTTAAATAAATAATTGCCATCGAAATTAAGCAATGGGCAGTGCGGCGGACAGGGGCTCAGGCTGATGGCCACTGGGAACCCAGTTTCACTGAGGGAATTCGGTTCTTGTCACATTTTTTTAAAAAGAATGTTACTATAGAAAATATTACAATATTTTAATAATATTAAAATAGCATCTTAAACAAATGGAGAAAGCAAAAATTACAATTTTTCTTTGCTGGTTTCAACCTTTGAATTTATAAAGATTTTTTGCTCCCAGTGTGAGTGCTGTAATCTCGCGTTCCCAGGACAGTTGAGCAAAGGAGCGAAAATGCGACGACAGCGGGGCCAAAAAGCGGAAAGGGGCGGCACAGAACGACAAGGACGACAAGGTAATGCACGGACACGGAAGCGAAGAGGCTGGGACGGGGACGATAGCAGGAGTAATGACAGGAAGTCCCGATAAAGGAGACAAAGAAAACGCATGCATTAACACAGATAACAGGCCATGGGAAAAGCCGACACTCGTGGACATAAAATTGGGGAGAGGTCAGGGGTCAGCTTGGCAAAAAGTTCATTAGCGCCGATCAAGAGGCTACGGCTGCCCAACCGAAAATGCCGGAAGTGAGAACGGCCTTTCAGCATTTCAGCTGGACCAAAGCCAAAAGTGGGCCCCACATGGCCCATAAAATGCTATGTAAAATTACCAACTCATTAATAATGCCAAGCCCCCGGACCCCCTAGGAAATGGTTTGCGGCCAATTCCACCAAATAGAAAATATTAAATTGCAATATTGCCTCAATTTTAATAGAAGCCACAAAAAAACCTTTTAGGCCTCCTAAACCCCAAAATGCGAATGACAAAAGTTAATGCTAATGTGGCACATGTGAAAATAGAAAGAGATAAGGGAAAATTTAGAGAAGAGAACGTGCATATACATATTGACATAATTATAAATATAAATATTGTACAAATAAGTGATATAATTTGTAAAAAGTTAATAAATTAAAAATAACCCGCTTGTGATAAGGAAACTGACTAAGGGATTTTTTTTTCTTTACATAAAATGTTGATGCAACAGTATTCAATTTTAAAAATGTTCTCTAACTTTTTGCTGACAAAATAGCCTCATGTTTCTATTTAAAGTTTCTTTAAAATTGAGCAGGCCTAGCAGGCGAACCAATAACTAAGGTCCTTTAACATTTCGAAACCGTCACACACCAAACCTGGGGTCAAAGGCTAATTGCCAGACCCTCGCCGTAGTTTGCGTGACATTCGCTCTGGTCACGTGCTCCTCGCTAGTTCGCACACACAGAGAAATGGGGGTGGGATTGTGTGCCGGCCATTTTGGCGACCCAATCTTGATGCTATCATCAATTGTCAAATAACCAACTGTGTGCGATTTGCGCACCAGCTGTGGCCAGAAGCGTTGAAGCATTCATGGCGCTGCAAATCAACGAATACGAAAAATGCACCCACACACCCGGTGCCAGCTACACAGATACACTGAGAATAAAATACAAAAATGTGTCAGAAAACTTTTCTTAATGTTCGTAGCTTTTCTTATAATGATATTCTCATTTTCATTGACTGTTAACAAACGCTTAATGGGTGAGTTATCGGTTTTATTTGTCATGTTTGGATCTTAAGCTTGGAGTTAACAAACAACATAATTGCGTCTATATAAAAAGTTACTTAGGGTAAGGGATTTAAATATAAAGCCATTTATACTTATTTAATATATAAATAAGGAGCATCACTTATAAACAATCTTCTGCAATAAGACATAAAGTGATTTATTTTGTTATCCAGAATTTTTCTTGAATCGTTAAAAAAGCGCTAAAAATAACAAATTCAATTAAAAAAATATATTATTTTAGCAACAATCTTTAAAGCCAAATTTTATCTGTTTTTTGCATCTAATCACTCCCCGCCGTTGTTTTTTTTTATAGAAAATCCTTTACAAGAACAAAGCAACTTAATACTATCTTCATACTATCTTCATAACTTTATAGTAATACTTAATTCCATCTGAATAATATTAAATAAACAGCTATCTCAGCCTAGAATATGTTTCTTGTTTCAAGAGTTCACTTATTCAACCTGTTTTTTGTACAGTGCACACCTACGCACATGGGGACTTCCCCCGAACAACTCACTTTGTGGGTTATTTGTTTTGGTCATACGCTCATTTCGTTTCTGTTGGGAAAAGCGAATGCAAGACACAGACCCAAAAGCTGAGGGAAACCCAAAACAGAAAAAAAGGAAAAGGAAAATGGGAGGAAAAGAGCAAAAAGGGAAAAGCTGGAAAGCAGAAAAGGTTCGACTAAACGATTCAAGGATTCAAGCACAAAAATCAAGAGCAGCGGCAGAGTAAACAAACGAAAGGGGAACCGCAAATGTACAACGGGCAACAAGCGCCCGAAATCGAATCGCCTTCCAGAATATCCCAACTACTGGTCCTGGTCCTGTTTGTGCTGCCAAAAAAACAAAAAAAAAAATGGAAAAAGGAAAAAGGAGCCGGGTACCCAACACAAAACCAAAACTCAAACGACGAGCAACGAGCTGAGCAATCGTAAATCTTCTTATGTGCAGCAGCATTTTAACGATAATTTGCTTTATTGAAGCAGTTTAGATTTGGCCAGCAGAGCGTCCACCCCGAGTCCGGACCACAAGTCAAACGACAACTAGAGCGTACCCATGTGTCCAAGCTGGAGCCCAATCCGAGTCCCCCTCTTTTATATTCACCCTTGATTGCACTATGAAAAATATATGTATATCGGTTACTTATCTAAAAAGATATATATTAATATTAGAAAAGGATTCTTGACCAACTAGTATTTTCATATTTTTAAAGCAGAGCAATTTTTGTAGTCTATCTTATTTTGATTCAACGAAAGGAAATATCTGAAATGATTTGTTCGTAATATCTTACTTGCATGCCTAATTGTAACTTAATAAATATTTATTGAAATATTAATATTTATGGCCACATTTTTGGAACAGTGTACGTCTTGGCAACGGTTCCCCTTTGAATGTTTGAACCGTTTCCGTTTAAATGGTTTTTATAGCAAATTTATGTAGAGGAAAACACTTTTAAGGTTGACCAAAAGGACATACGCAGAAATCCATAAAAATAGCTCACCAAACACATGCGACCCAAGCTAAATCGAATCGAATCGGTGCCTCTTGCCGTCCCCTTTCCCGTTCAGAGGTGTGAACAAAGATTTGCCACTTTTGCCGCTCGTTTGACCGGACTGGCTCCTGTTAGCTGGTCGCTGGACTCTGGACCCTTGGTAACCGTTCCTCCTCCGGTCGCCGGTCTCAATATGTGCCATGAATAATGGCCGGGCAAATTGCTCAGCAGCTTTCCGGCTAACTGGATTGGATTGCAGCAAATTGGCCGGCTGGCTGCTGCAGTCAGACATCCTGTTAATGTTTTGCCGATCCCCCACACTACTTGGTCGTGTCGTGTTGTAAAAATGTTACCACATCATTGGAAGTAATTACTATGTCATTTGCCAATTGACTTGGGATTGGTATATGGGCTTCGTTGATTTGTTGCCCTGACATTTAAAGTAATTAGCTTTTAACTGTATTAAGTGTGTGTTAGATGTCAAAGGTTAACTTTCAAGCTTTTCAATTTGATTTCTAAAGATTATCACAAGTGTCAGAGTTGGGAAATTAATAATGTAAGCCCATGTCTAGGTGTAATAATTACAAATTGAAGACGGCATACGACCGCATTTAACTAAAGTGTTTTATGCAACAAAATCAAACGAGTTTCTTTATCACAATATAAATTGATGTTGTTCTTAGTATTTTAAGTTTCATGCATTACTTCCACAGCTCCAGGACCAGATTTTTGTATATATAAGGTATATATGCATATATAAGCGTTTTTTAATGGGGAATGATAAATTCGAGTAGTTTTCCACGCGGCGGTACTTGTCCGCTGAAGGTTCGTCCTCACAATCGAGAGATACCCTGAGAGATACCACTGCTTCAAAAACAACATAAATTCAGGGCAACCACTAGGACCGAAAGGAAGATCAATAAAAGTAAATGTCCTTCCCATTTTGTCAGGTGCTGCATATTGTCGTGGCCATTATTTTAATTTTAAATCATAAAATTAGAGATAAAATTTTAAAACGCTCTGCTATTTCCCTCATCTTTTACAATTAGTTAATTATTATTATTGTTGTATGGCTCTCAGTTATTCGAATAAAGACGCCGTGGACGCATTGCCATCACAGAGGTAGTGCAAGAAGACCACTTTACGGGCACAGACTCAGTGGTACCGTTTTCCACGCGGCGATACTTTGCCAGCGGAGGTGCGTCCTCCGGGTTCTGTGGGATCCGATAACAACTAGGGATTGACGGAGCTGTTCCTGCCAAATCGAAGGCTCCGACAGATCCAGAGTCCGAATCGTCGGCGATCGATGGTGTGAAGTTGGGCAATAAATATTTTCGGAGCACATCTATAGCGCGCATGCGGCCAGTTTGCACACGCTCGCTTTCTTGTTCTTTTGCGATGTTTGACATGTTGGCCTGCCCTGGGATAGGAAGTGACATCATGGGAAAATTGTGCCTCAAACCAAATCACCTCGAAATATGTTATATGTATGTAGCTAGACACAGATTTTTCGTTAAATAAAAAGCAGAAAATTGACATAAGGAAACTTTCAGTTTTTACGTACTTTTTTAATAGAGTGACCGTTTGTATGGAAGTTAAAAATACCTAACTGAAGCTCTATTTTATAACTCGAAGCATTTTAGAAAAATAAATTACGCTGCTACCCAAAAAACATAAATTCAGGGAAACCACGAGGTTGGAAAAATAAAATAAATATGTACCCATTGCCTGACCGTTATTTTTATTAATAAATATATTACAGTTTTAAGTGAAGCCTGAAAGAGAATGCTAAGTGAATTTAAGTCGCATTTCCCACATGTCCTGATGCCACAGTTACATATGTATGTACATACATACATTTGTAAGTATGTATTAACTTGAGAATCCAACAGCAGGATGCAATTAAACCCTTGACAAAGAGAATGATTGAGTGGAATTTGTAATTGAGCTGTTAAATATGTTTATAAATCGTCTTTCATTGTTTAGATTTGTCACTTCTCAGCGGATTAGTCGTTTGCGTTTAGGGAAATCCCTAATGATTTCGATTTACAATTAATTTAATGTGTTTTATTAATTTTTTAGTAATCTTTATTATCACTTTTGTAATTTTCTAATCATCCAGAGCATTAAATTGCAATTAATACCTACTTATTTGGTGAATTAAAAACTGAACATTTAGATATCTTGTTGCATGTTCTTTGACCGCACTAAATTTTCAGAAGTGTGACCAGTTCATGTTGGCGGGGAAATCAGCATTCTGAAAATGTGTGACAAGCTTACGGGGATGCCAGATACTGAGTCTATCATCACTTGTTTTATAAATTTGAATAAAATATTACCGTGATTAACTCGCTTTTCTATAATCTTGCTTTAAGGATTTACTGTTTTATTGCACAAAATATTCTGTATATCCTATTTAATTTAATGCATAGCTTTATTTACCCTAACTTCATAGTCAAGAGCTCTGGACTTCTCGACGTGAGCTGCTTTCCCTGTTGAAGTTCCGTACATAATAAAGAAATTTCCCGTATTTACCAGGGCGCCATATAAGAATGCTTGTTTAGTTATATGTATTTACATATGTATATTTATATATATGTACATTTCCCTGTTCTTCTGCAGTTGCAGGCAAGTTTGTTGGTGGATTGGATAAAGTTAAGCATTGTGCCACAAGTAGGTAATTTTTTTTCTTACAATTTTACCCTTATAATACGCAACGAGGACAGATTAATGCGTATTGTGGTCATTGAAGCGTATTGCTTTCCAAGTTTTCTAGTATTATATACAGAAAAATATGTATATTCCACCTAGGTATGTAGGTATATGTATAATCGGAATTGGTAGCTTTTTTCTTAAAATATAAACCGATTACTATTATTATTACAACGGCTTTCCTTAGAACTTTAAAAGCTGCCCTTGACTCTTTAGTCCGAAGTCACTTTCCCGTATTGCCGTGGGGGCTGCATTTGCTCTTGTTTCTGTCCGGGCCAGCTTAGCTCAACTAACACTTAAAAAAAAGCTCAAATACTTGCATTTTCATGGGGTATTATTTATTAAATATATTGTTCTCAGTTATCAATTTGTTTCACCGCAGGGAAATTTGTCTAGCCATTAAATCTTGAAGCCCCTTTAAAATTATTCCTTACTTTTGACATACTTTCATGCAGTTTTTTTCTGTTTTCTCTGAGTGCACTTCCTGGTCTAAGCCTCGTCTGGTGGGCAGAAGGGCGTGCATGGCATGTGACATTCGCCGGCATAAATGTCAACAACTGTTTGTTATTGTTGTTGTGCTGCTGGCGTTTGTGTTTGTGTGCTGCTATTTTCCCCTGTTGTTGGTAGTGTTTGGCATTGCTGGTGTTGTTGCACTTGCTGAGGGAAGTGTGACTGCGGCTTTGGCTGTCAACAATGGCTGATGCCAACAATGTGACCGTCATGCCATGGGCACTTCCCAGCGCCAAGACTTTGCCACCGAGAGCCACTCAAACTTGGGCAAACACACACGCTCGCACACAGCAGCAGCCCCAGTCCCAGCATGTTGCGTATACGCCGCGTGGTAATTGTAATTATTCTCGCTATTCAGCCAGATTTGTTAGGCCATTAGGCAACAGGTTGGCATCCATATTAATGTGCCGCCACCCGCCTTGGCCGTCCCCGAGCAGCCTGAGCAGCACATCATATTCGGGGTAAGCTGCTCGCCCGGGAATTCCGGAATAATTAAATTCATTTATGCGAGACCCCCCGAACGTAGCGCCAACTTTAGCCATAAAAACCCGAAAATAACCATAATAATGATAATAATATCAATAACAACGAGGATTACTTGGCAATAGTTGAGTGCGCTTCATAAAAACCAGCTGTTAATGTTTTTCCATTTTCACATCAATGTATAGATAAACAAGGGCAACAACAAAAAATAATAATAGGGCAAAACAAAATACATAGAAAAAATATAGAGAATGTGAAAAATAGCGGGAATAAGAACGAAAAAGAAAGAATGGAGAAATGCTTTCCATCTGCGGCGCCATAAACTGCACATCAAGCCAATGTTAATGACCGCATAAAGAATTTAACCCTCCGTTTAACGAGCCATCTATTGCAAATTGATTCATAAACAATTAGTTGATCGGAATATTTTTCGATGTGTCTTAAATGAGGGAAAACAAATGGAAAATGAATGACTTGAAGTATGAGAGGGTATCTTTTGGATGTAATTTAAATATGAGATGTTGCAATGATTTAAAATTTAATTAAAACCAAAAACCGATAGAACAATTTACATTTTTATAAATTTCTTTTAGTAATTAATACAAAAAATGTGTGACTTCACACCGATCCTGTTTAAATATGTTATAGTAATATAATTAAGACGACATGAATAATATACTAATATACTAATAATTAAATAAAAGGTTTAACTAATATAACCAATCAGCAAAATGAAATAAGTAGCAATACCTTTAGCTTCGGTCGCTGAATTAAATATTTATTCTACTTTTCAAGAGTTACAAAATTTAAAAACCTCTTCAATTAGACAAACAAATTTATTTGCCATTCAAATTTTACTTTAAGACATCCACCGATTAAATGCAAATCGTTCTCGACCGCATAATGCTTTATTTGTATTGGCCACTTGTTTTTTTTTCCTTTTTTTTGGGTAAATCATTGTTACACGGCTCCGCTTAAAGTTGATCCTTTCCATTTATCAATGGCAGCTCCTTGAAGCACTCTCGCTGCGAAATATGATTTATGTGTCCCGCAGCGCTTGACTACTCACTCTGCCGCCACCCACGAATTTCCCAACATTTTCCCCGCCGATTTTCCCCGCCGCCCCGCCTCGAGGCCGTTTGAACTGTCGAAAGTTGTAAGTGTTGCCAAAGCAGCTTGCCGCTGTTGCTACTAAACGAAACGAAAATGAAATCGAAATCGAATGCCATCGTAATGGCCGTTGGGCAGACAACGGGCATAATTTTACACGCAGACTTTCAGACACAAGGACGAGAGCGAAAGGCCAACGGCTCGTTTGTCTGGCTCAACTTATCCTAAACAGAGAGAAAATATCAGCAATATCTTATATATAATTAATATAATAATAAATATAATAATAATAAATATAATAATAATAAATATAATATAATAAAGCAACAATACAAATGCTTTCATTCAAAATGTTTTCTTAGATGGTTACTTACAGAATGTTTTGAGAACTTTGAAATTAGTTTAAATAAAATAACTTCTCATTTTTTTAATTTTTATTCACATATTTCTTCTTCCTTGTACTTACTTTTGCTAGACTTTTTAAAAAGTTGATTTTAGTAATAAAATTATCAGAGAATATATTTTGAATAAGTACAAAATTTATAAAGATATTCTTTGAGTCAAGAATAAAGCAAAAATAAGACCTTAGCTTCCTGGAAAGTTCCTAAAATATAATTATTTAGGTATAAATAAAAATTTAAAAACTATTATCATTAAACCTTCTTTGTATTATTATTAATTTGTTTACTTACTTTCTTACGTTTACATTCTCAATTAGAGCTACTAATTTCCATTTATAAATATACAAAATTAAATATGTATGTACTCGTATGTATGTACATATATTTCGGACAGTATTTTCCAATTACGAACTTTAAGGTTAGTTTCTTTTGGTGTATCCTCTTATTAGCAGGCAGGATAGAAAATTTGAAATTATAATGCCATCCGGCCGGGCGGCAAACTTCTTTCGGCCAGCCGTCTGATGTCCCGGCGCCGAACCATAAATATAAATTTGATTTTTTTTCTTTTTTATGCGGCACTTTGATATGTGCAACACCAACACTTTGGCGAACTTTTCGCATCTCATTCGATTTCATCTCCGGCATCGGGATCCTTTACAGCTGTCAAAAACTAACCGAAAAAACAAACATACACACAAGTCGTTTGGAAGAGAGAAGTACCGAAGGAAAGCTTTAAATGCCGCTCAAGTTTCATTTGCATCATTTCGATTTGCATTAGTGGCCATAAAATATGTGTTCAAACTTTGGCAGTAAAATCAAATGGTTTAATTTAAAAAGTCGTTAATTTTATTCACTTCGCTTTAATGGCGGCACATAAATGGAATGATTGTTTCAACGCCTCGTGAGTTTATGTTAAGAAGTAGTTAAGTATACTTTAATGTTTGTTGCCAATTGATTTAGGGTATTTACTTTGAAATCAAGTGATCAAGGTAGTTTAATTTATGTAAGACGTATTTAAGGCAATTTAAGACCCTTAAGCATATTAAGCAGGATTAAAACTACACTTATTATACTTAAAACAAAGTATTATATACAGAATATATGTTTTAAGAGGAACTAATAGGTTTATTTTAAATAAAATAAACGTATAAACTTAAAGTTAACAACTTAACTTGACTTAAAGTTGTAAAAAATAACTTGATGAATCTTTTGAAGTTCCTGCCAAGCAGCTTATCGCTTTGAATCAATTTTTCGCTGGCGGCCACCTGTCGTATACGCAATAATTAAATTTATTTATTCTCATCAAGTCTATATATGTAGATAACCATATATACTGTTAAGCTATATATTTTGGCCCTGGGCATAATGCATTGTGCTCAAACTCTGCATGTCAATAGCCGTGAATTTTGATTATGTAGCTGAGCTCTATGGCTACGACTGCCGTTGACAGTGATTTGCGTTTGGGAAAAACTTTTGCTCCATTTTCTGCCGCAAGTCGGAAAAATGTCAGAAAAATACTCGGCCCATCCATATGCGTGTTGAGTAGATGATGTCCTGAGGTAAGGGTGCGGTTTGCTGGCGAAATTGCAGAGTGCAGAGGGGATTGCAGAGGGGAGAGAAAAGCGCAAAAACTTTTTCATTACGCAATTTTTGCGCTTCGCCTGATATGTACGCACCTAGCCCTGGTCCATAGTGAGTGGGACTTTTTATCAAAATCACACTCATATATATTCAGCTTTGCTTAAAAACTTTTCTAATTCCATTAACGTTACGCACATGCTCAGGCATCCCATTTCCCACCGCCACCTTCCTTCGCTCGTGGTGGTGCCCTTGTGGCCGATGAAGTTTTGCGGCCCACTTGCCACGTGCATTCGGACCTGGACAAAAGGCAGGCACTTGAAGAAAAAGGGTAGCAAGTAATCTAATTGAATTCCCTTAATATTATGTATATAATGTAACTAAATAGAAAGAATATATTAATCATTTAGACTTGTATATAGTTTCTTTTATAACATGCTTTCATGTTTTCTGTTCGACTTTTATTTGGAAGCTTGTTTTTCTTTTCGTGCAGCACAGACCTTCCATGACTTTACAAATTCGCGCCGCATTTTTCACTCTGGCTCCGCTTTAAAGTAAACAAACAGGATATTGTAGCAGCAGGACAACGTCTATAATGAGCTGTAGTTGCGAACAGATTTTCCCCGCCCTGGCCCCCGTCTCCCATCGCCGCAAGTCATTTTCAGCTTGAGGGATAAGTTTGGCTTTGCGGTTCGCTTTAATTCTGTTACGAAATTTAAATATACATTTTTTTTTTGTTCGCGTCCCATTTCTCAGCCTGATTGCCATGGTGAGTTCGTTGATTTTTTTTTCCGTTGTTGTTGCTTCTTCTTGGAGGCGGGTGGATTCCGGGTTTCGGCTATAATTTGACTTAATTTTTGTTAATAATTATTTTCGCATTTTCGGCATTGCTTGCGGTTGATGGCAACAACGAACGTTGCCCGGGCGAGGGATCAGAGTTAATTAGTTTGTAATTATTATAAATTGAGGATGAATGCTTGTGGCAAGTTTAATTGGATATTTGATGTTTTTAAATTACCCAAAAATGAGCGTGAAATATTAGCGCCAGCTAGTTGAGCTCCATATCTCTCCATCCTCAACGCTGTAAGCTAGTCCTGGCCGGGGGTAAATTAATTTTTAATGCCTTGGCTTTGTCACTCGGCTCCATATTTATGTGCTGAGCCAAAGCAGCTGCCTCATGCCCCGGATGCATGCTTCTTTTTTTTTATGCCATCGACCGCGCCTGTGTCATACGTGCCACGCCCACACGCACGCCCAGTACAGTGGAAACTCCAATTCCTTGAATAGTTATTTTGAAAATTCTTTATAATTTTAAATATTACTTTGTGGGATAACTATATTTAGGCCTTAATTTGTTGCTCTTTTATTTCAGAAATCCCATAGCTAGAAAGCTAATTAAAATATGCTAAGCTAAGGTGGATTGCTACCCTTAAAAAGTAATGAAAGTACCTAAAAAATGCATTCTTTTACAGTAGAAGTTCATATTTTCGATGGTTTACTGTAGATTGAAGCGGGTGGGCCGCGGTATGTTTGGCTCGTAGAGAGGCCCCGGACAATTAATCATAATCTCTTGTAGTTGCACACAGCCAAGTGCCTGGGCCACGTTCGCAGCAGTTTTTCATAGTGGCGAACAATAAATTTTAGAGCCGCCGGCCGCGCGTCTTGAGCAGTCATAACTTTGAATCAAGAAAGCCACGTACCCTTGCACACCCCACACACACACACACACACACCGGCACCAACAACTCCCAGCTGAGGGCGAAAATATGTTTAAATTTTACTTTAGTTTGCCCCAATCCTGTTATTGTATTATCATTTTCCCTATGTGTGCCACCGAGCCACGTACATTTGTAATAATTTAACATGAAATATGCTTCGGAGGCGGTGGGACAATGATAAAGTCGTTCGCTTTATTTATACCCCCGTCCCAGACCCCCCTCTCCAACCAATTGCTAATTCAATAAGGTGGCAAAATGGCAAGCAGGGGTGCCACAGAATGCGTGCTAAACTATTTGCAGTTTGTAATGAGAACCAAATGAAGTCGTAGGACTGCTCAGATCTTTAATTAACTTGATTTATTGCATTTAAAGTATATTTAATAAATTGTATGCCGTTTATTTAATAATACATTAATAAATATACTACATTTAAAATGGGCTTATCTGCTTTACTTTATATATAGTATATTCTTCATATCAAAGCCTATTTATTTATAGATATATTGTACATGCTGAACCGAAGGCCAAAGCCCTAATATTGCAGCTAGCTCTTCGTTTTAATTATTTGATAGCTCTTGATAAATAAATAAAAATAAATATTTATAGCTCACTTGGCTTATAACTTCTCTTGATATATAGTTGTTTTATTAAAGTTCCCCTTCGCTTTCTTATTTCTTTGTAAACAACTCACCCTGCCAAAAACTAAAAATCTTACTCCTTAACAATCACATTTCATATTTTTTCTATAACCTAGAATATTCACAACGTCAAACAAACTCCATTTTTTGTTTCATATTTTATCGGCCATTTTCCCCGGAGTACTGACGCATTAACTATGCTTAGATTTCTTGGTCTGCACTTTAGTTTAGTAGTTTTTTTTTTGGTTTTTGTTTTTGTTAAAAGCTTTTCCTGAGCCCAGCATGCATACGTGTCCTGACCACATCGTGTCCCCTAAGTACGCATCTATATGCAAAAGTACACAAGTTTGGTTGAAGAACTTGAACCTTCGGTGTTTGTTTTATTGCCAATGATACACAATTGTTGCTGTTGTGTCCTGGCAGGGAGACAAGCTCACATAGTTTTCCCGCCTTCGTTCACCGCTCTCCTGTCCCCTGTCTCCATTTTCATTTCCATTTCCGTCTGTAAGCGTGGCCCTTGCTCCCATCACCATTACCCTGTTTGTTTGCCTTTGGACGCCCAAATTGATTCTATTGGCTTTGTTGTGATAAGGTCAAAAGTTAATGTAAATGTTGTGGCCCAGTGCACTGAGACAGTTTGCTGGGGGTCTCCGGTTTCCAAATTAAAACTTCCAACTTTAGTATGCTTTTTGATGTGGCCGAAGGGTCTCCGGGTCTCTGATAAACTCTGATCAAAGTAAACGGACACCAGGGAGTTGATCTACCAGGAAGATATGCAACACGGAGTCACATAAGCTGGACTCGGGCCAAAAAATGGGACATGAAATGTCTCAGCCAGTTACTAGAGTGACAGTTTAGTTTGAATATTATTGAGTTAAGTGAGATTTTAAAGAGAAAAGCTGAAACAAAGAAAATTCAATGTTTTCAATGTTAAATTCGAAACTTCGAAGCAATTTAAAGCTACAAATACAAATTACGAAGATAATAAGTGAACTTTTATATTAGGTTTAATAAATATAAACACAAATTAAAAGGAAGATAAAGATTTTAGCATCGATTGACTCCCTGATGTTTCCTTTTTACTTTCCATCGTCAATTTGATTTAATTTCCAACAAAAATGGCTTTAAATTCATTATTTTAGCATCCTGGAATCAGAAAATTCCCCTACACTCAAAGACGAAGTTAAAATTAAATAAGACACTTTCCAAGAACATTATTTTAACTTAAGAGTCACGGCTCTAACTATTGCCATGTTTGACCCATAAATCTTTAATAATTTGCTCTATTTTATTGTTAAAGACCTGCCATAAAGTCTTTCCTGCTGTGTGCAGAGCTCCGAGGCGGCGAGGTTAAGTTTAAAGAGTTAATTTCCTCTTTGGTCGTGCCCACAACCACATACTATTGAAAGAGACTTCTGCAGATCGGCTGGGTGGATGGAGTGGATGGTTCCGGGAGTGGAGCCACACTGAGGCAGCTAACTGACAGCGATGCCGTGTCGATGTCGATGTCGAAAGCATCCATTCTCCATTCAATCTGCCCGAAATGCTCCACTCTCATCCCCACTGTACCATAAAAAGCAATGCCTGCCTCGTCGCACTCCTCCGCCTTTCGCCTTTCCATTTCCCTGGCCATATTGCCGACTCTGTCAGAGTCTCGGCGGTTGGCTTTGGCAAAGTTTTGTGCGTAACATGAAAAACTTCGATAAATTCACAGTTGAAACAATTACCATGAATTTTATCAAAAATGATACGCGCTGTTCGTATCCGACCATGCAGCAACAATATTTTTTAATGCACTTTGGGGGAAAATGAAACGCAAGAAGGATGCCGGGGCAGATGCTCGGGATAAAGATCTGCGCGGGGGAAGGCCCAGTGAGAAGCCAGTTGAAACGCAAGGAAAAACCAAGAGGAAGCCCGGGTGAAAACCGAAGGAAATGCCTGACAGATAGACCAGGAGCTGCTGCTGGGATGCTGTCGCCGTCGTCGTCGCCGTTGCCGTCGCCGTCGCAGGTCCTTCGTAAAATGTAAGCGCAAAATTGCTTGAGAAAACTTTCTCAACTTTTCAGCTAATATTTGACTTTGGCAAAATAAGCAGACGATGTGGAAAAAACAACGCAGCGACATTGCATCGAATGGGAAAAATATATATTTTCTCAAACATTATGCGACGGCATTTGCGCTGATGTGAAAGTATCTTACGGATGCAGTATCCAGCGGATCTCCTCCCTGGCATTCCGAAACATATGCAGCGGCAAGCCAATGTTTCGCTTCGACATTTATGGGTGGAAAATATCAGAAGAAAAAAAAAACCACGAAACCAGGGGCAAAGAAAAATTCGGAAAATATTTATGCCAACGTAAAGTTTTTCCGCCCCTAAACGTTGCAATTGAAAATGTACATTAAAATTGATATTGGCCCGCAAGGCGGACAACTTTAATGGCTGTCAATTGCAGGCGAGTGTGCAAAGTTTTTCTCTCTTTGCTGCTGTTTTTGTATCCGCTCAAATTTGTGTAAACTTAATATTTTGTTATTAGTTTTGCAAAAGTGTCCAATGGATTTTATTCTATTGCAAAAAGTCGCTGGCAGCGCCGGCAACTCAAATAGATTTTGAGTAGCTTTTCAGTTTGAGTCGACGTTAAATGAGAAAAGTTTCCTCGAGTGTTTGTTGCAGTTTTTCGTGTAAGTTGGCCGCTACTCCTTCGTGGCAGGTGAAGTGTCCTCGTTTCTCCTCTCCTCTCATTTTGTTTTTTTTTGCTTTCGCCCCTTGTCGTCTTGCCAGCCGTTAATGATCTTTTGGCCAACAGTTTAGCTTTGTTTCTGTCAAAAAAAAAAGACAAAAGCAAACCATTTAAGGCATACACTGTATATAATAAATATAGCAACATTTTAGTTTCGTAAGAGATACTTAGAAATTTATAAAGAGGTAACTTTTAAATAGTTATCTACATTTTAGAGTAACGCGTAATTTGGTAATATATTGAAATATTATTTCCAATAGCCCGAAAATCTTAAAAGTTAAATTTAATTCAGCTTTTATTACATTTCTAATTCATACATGGAAATGCCGCTTAAATTGGAATTTTTTTAGACTTATACAAATGTATTTAAATAATAAATACTACCGTTGTTAAATTAATATATATTTCTGGTAAATAGCGAAAAAAAATGAATCCAAATTTGATTTTTGACAATGTTTTCAACTTTTTCCGCTTAAGGACTTCGCCAACTACTAGTTCTTTTCTCGAACTCAAGTAACTCTCACTTTTCTGTGCCGCTGGCCATAAAGGGGACCCTTGAATAGCAATTAGCACAACAACAACAGCAAAAAAAATGTGAAGATTGAAATATGCCAGTCTGCTGGGCCATTCTTCAATTTCCGCCCCATAACTTGGGCAATTGGCACAGTTTTCCAGGGCGCTGCCGTTTTCCCTTTTTCATTTATAGGCCACCACCACCACCGCCATCGCCACATCACACTCGCAGCAACTCTCGGCTCCGGCTAGTTTACTAATTTTAGTTTTGCAACTTTTTGTTGTCCGAAAAGGAACAAGCACACACACACATAACACCCAATAAATAAACCCCAGCAGGACCAAACTATGGGACGTGGGAAATATACGGGAAGCAAACACCACGCCGAAAAAAAACACAACGAAAACTCCAACAAAAAAAAGAGAGGAGATGAAAAAATCATAGAAAGAAACGGAGGAAAATTAAGAGCAAACAAAAAGGCAAGCGTCGCTTTCCCAGAGCCGAGCATATTGTATTGAGAGTTCGTTTTAATTAAAACCAAAAGGAACGTCAAGAATGGCAGCGCCAGATTGCAGATTGAAAAAGGTTTCTGCAGCAGCCGCGCTGAATTTTTATAAAAATGATTAAAAGAAAAAGTAGCAAAATGCAAAAGGCAGAACAAACAATCACGCAAAAATTGCACCTAGCGGAAATAAATTTTGGGAAGCAACAACAAATTTTTTAGACAGCGAAAAAAAATAGTGAAAATACGTTACGGAGAGTACAAAATATAAATGCGAACGAGCCAGAAGCATAAACAATGCATCGCGGGATATATTTGCATTGCGTATACGCCGCGTAATAAATAAAAGAGTAAGTGGGAAAAATGTCTAGAATGGGGAGTGGCTGCTACTTGAGCCCTTTTCTGATGCCGTTTCTGCCACAGCCACTACAACTTGGCACTAGCAAACAGTTTCCAACCGAATGGCTTTATATCCAGCGACTCATGCTGCATTCGCCACAGCTGCCAAGGATCTCGGGGCATCCTTGTGGAGTTGCCCTGCGTCTCCTTCTATTTTTTTATACGCTTTCGCAGGGCATCACAGCGCATTTTAATGCAATCCTTATGTAAATACAACATTAAGTTATATTCCTACTGAGTTTAAATCTTTTAATTTTTAAATCACGAATATAACATGGTTTTAATATCTATCTTTGATTATTATTTAGGTATAATAGTATTCTGCAAGGGAATTTTATATTCGTTTTACAAGGACCAGTTGGTTATTCTTTTTTTTTATTTTCTCCATACCATCATCATCGTCATCTTCGTCTGCATTCAACTTGCTGCTCGTTTGTGCCAGTTTTGCTCGTTTACAGGCTTTTACCTGAAACTATTACCTGCTTGCCGGCTCAGCCGGTCGATCCCTGCCACGCCCCGCCCCGTTTTGCCCTGACGAGTGTCCTTCTTCTGCAATCAAGTGTCGACTCGCTGCATCTTATAGTTGCAAGTATGCAGTTTTTTATATATATTCTTTCTTTTTTTTTTGAGCTCCTGAGCATCTGCAGAAACTTGTTCGCCTGATTACATATTTATTCGCAATTTATGCATAATGCTATAACAGTTGAGTTCATTCTGGACTCGCTTTAATCAACAGAGGAGTGGCTAGCCAGACGCCTGCCTCTCCTACTCCAAATCGAAGGCGTGCCAGAAAAAAAAAACAAGCTGGCCCAGGGCAATCCATCAACGCATATCATGCGCAGAAAGCCTCCCCTAAAACTAAACCCCAGCGATTCCCAAGTGTATAAAACTGTCAGAAACTAACACACACACACACTGGTTGTGAAATGCAAAAAAAAAATAGCACACTTTACCGTCCGATACACGCAGAGTTAAAGTTGAGCTTAGAGTCTTTCCAAAACAATATTCAGATACAGAGAAAAATTTAAATAAACCCAAAACATATTTTAAAAAAATACAATTATGGCATATTGTGGTAGGAAAACTTACATTTAGTTATTTATCTCAGTGTATCAAAAAAAGATGATGAATCTTTTGTTGTTTCCCGACTACGAAAGCCACTAAAAATGTTAACTAAAATACGAGCAGAATATATGGCCTCGCACAAGCAACAGCAAAAAAAAAAAATATAAGGAAAAAGGGAAAGTAAATGTAACCAAGATGAAATGTGCGCCACATTCTCAGGACTCCACCACCAGCACCAGCAATAACATGTTGAGCAAAAAATTATGATGGAAATGGGGAGCAGATGGAAATGCGGACACGGCAGAGTCCCGAGACCGAGACCGAGTACGAGACCGAGGAACGAGGAACAAGGAGGCATTGACAAGCACAAAATATAGTCCTGTGCTGTGGCTCAGCATAAAACTAACAAGGAAATTTTTTGAGGAATGCATTCCATTCAGGGCGTAACGAATCATGTAACTCAGCTCTCACTTCTCGTTTTCTTTAAAATTACGAAAACTAGAAGCAACTGTCGGCAGCTAAATGAGGATTGGGCAAAGGAAATGCTTTTAGGGAAAATGTTAATCAAACGTGAAGTTTTGTGGGGAAAATTTAAACCTGAAAATGGAGACAGGATCTCTGGGATATGAAATTGGATGTGGAAATTCTAACTAAGTTTAAGCCCGGCTATTAACTACAGAAGTTATTGATAATAAAGGCTAAATATATTTTTCACTGCTAAGGGTTTAGTAAAATCATAAAGTAATAAATATAAACACAATTAATATAGAAAAATACAAATATAAAAAAAGTTCTGCTAGTATTTTACTAGTTCCAGTTCCTTATAACTTGGATAACTTTGTCAAGTTTGTACAGCGAATGCTTTTAAGTTCTATCGAAGTAATCAAATAAAACCTCTCCACTATACACTTACCGAATTAATGTATGAGCAAAAAGGAAAAGCAAAAAACAAAAAATAAAGCCCCTACCCACACGTCAATGTCAACGGCGATGACAAAGATAAATTTACCTAAGGAAAAATCGTTGTGCTCGCCTTGCCCGGCAATGGCTATTAAAATTTAAATTAGCAAATAGTCGTTTCGGGGCCTCGCCTGTTTCGCTTACTTTAAACTTCAAATTATCTTTTTGAATTTAATGCGCTGTTGGCTGAGAAGAAAAACGCACAAATGGCGCCAGATTCCGTCCGGCAATCAACTAAATTCAAAGCAAATTGTCCGCACAATAGCCCAAAACCAAAGGCCGTTGTCCTTTAGGGGCGGCCATCATAAGATTGTCCCCGAGGATACGGCGTTCCAACGACTGCCAGGACTGCCAGGATACGGCAAGCCAAATGCTTAATGCTCATTATTTTGCGCTCGAGAAATTTCTGTCTCGTCACTAATTCATCATTGTTTCGGCACATTAAATCCTTGAACGTCAACGCATTCATTATCTCATCGCATGTGAGTCCGAGGGGGGGTGGTCGGGTGCCAGCTTTTGGCCAACTCATCGCCGGGCTCACATGGTCAGCTGTCTGTCTGTCATCGGGGCTTCGTCGCCACGGCATGCTTGAGTGATATTAACTGACCGACAATCAGTCAAGGGCAACTGGAGCATCAGCATCTTCCACTGGCCTGGCCAAAAGCAAAGTTGGCCCAAAGAGGCTTAGGCCAGATTTCCGGGCTTCAGGGGAAAGACGAGACGCATTCATGCGGCCGGCAAGTTGACCACGAATGGCCTCCGTCATTTTTGCAAATATAGACCACTTAACCCACGTGTGCCGCCCAGATAGTTGTAAAAGGAAAATAATATATATTAAATAATGTAGCAACTTAACAAATTTTAAATTATTATTATTAGGAATATTAATTCTATTAAAATTCATATTTTCCCTATTTTAAATTGTTAAAATTGTTGGAACTAACCCTGTTTCATTAAGCAACCTCTTTAAAATATAGAAAACACTCTACTTTTTTATATTCATATTCCTTTCTATACATTTACTGGATAAGAGAGCCTTATAGTTGGTAGCCAGAGGGTTAATTTTCCTCTCAAAGGATGTCTGTGCGCGCCTCGCATGTTAATTGCTTTCCAGGCTAATCGAATTTTTTGCCCGTCATTATGAGTAATGTGTCTGGGATGCGCACATAAAGCAATTTGTCGAGAAGATTGCGCCGAGTGGCAAATTGCTCTAAGCGCTCGGCAATTTAAACTATTCGGGGTTTGGCATATACCGACATACCGACATACCGACCCAAAACAATAAAAACGTTTAATATAATCCAACGTTGAATCAGCAGATCCCACAAAAAAAAAATGAAAGAATACAGCAAATATTATGCAAACCCAACGTAATCGCACATGTCATCTGGCCTTAATTTCGCATGCAAACAAAACATTATTACAAATGGCCAACGAGCAGCGCCAAAAAAAATCCAGTTAACACTATGGCCAGCAACAAAAAATACTGATAAACAAAAATATGCAAATGTTTAAAAAAGTGAAAGTCAAATGCCCTTGCGGCATAAATAATTTATCTCTAAATAACATTTAGAATATTCCTTTTTGCAATTCCAGAAACATTAAGAGCGCACTTATTTTTTTGTTGCATATTTATTTATCCATTTGTCAGTTAAATAAAGAAATTCAGTTCAGAAAAATTGTGTAAAATTTAAAGAAACTCACAGCTGTAATCTTAAATAGGTTTTATGTATTAATCTTTAATAATAAGTATTGTTGAGTTGATTTTTGCTATAGGTTCGGCTGGAGTAGACTTCCCCTGATTTTATAGTTGGGAATTTAAAGTGCAATTCCTGCAACAAGGCCGGATTTTTTTTAATATCAGGCACATTATATATTCTCTGATTAAATTAAGCCTGTATACAAATATAAATTACCTGTAACTAATATGCTTAACCTCATCCTTAAAGCTATCTTCATCCATTTAGTTTTCTTTTTGATTATTTGCTCTTCAAGTGTATGTAATTCGTAACTTATGCATTTTGTTGTCCAATGACACAATACTCGTAAGCTACACATCTTGTTATTATTATTGTTGTTTGAAATGCGAACTGTGTCACGCAGATTAGTCATCGTTTCGTCTCCTTGGGGACGAACATCAGCCCATTGCCTGGGCAATAAATTCAGGACATCCGGGATGTCGTCGACAGAAAAAGTCATATTACATCGCTAATTTATGTAGCACATAAGTTAATTTCTGTTTGTCTGCTCTGTTATTTGTTGTAATTAGTCGACATTCAAGCCGTTGTCCCAGGGGCCATTAAAACTCGTCCCTGGAAATAACCGCCGGAAAAGCGCCAGGACATAAACAAACGAAAAACTGTTGCTTCCGCTACTAGCTGCGTGCAAAACATGGCCAGGAGAGAGAGAGGAATAAAGATAGAGAGAGAGAGACGCTGGTCGTAGTCCGGGCTAATTATTTTGTCGGTCAGCCAAAGTTCATAGTTCACATGCCACAACAGCCAAGATAGAGCGAGAGCAGCGAGATGAAGGGGATCCCAGATACTCGCAGAACGTCCGCCCACGAGTCCTGCCTCCGTTTGTATAATTTTTTTTATTATCAGGCCAAGTAATATAAACTTAATTAATACCCGCGTCGGCCGACGGGTCGGCCATTTGATTCATGGCCTGCATTTGCGGGGCGCGGCTTAAATGCAATAATGAATGTGGCGACGCGAAATAAAAATGGAAATAAAAATACGAGTTAATGTATAAAAGTGTGTGCGAAGTAAATGGCCACCGAAAAGTGTGAAGGCTGAAAGCTCGAGACCGGGTCAGCACACAAAGTCAAGGCATTAACGATGGCGACCTTTTTGGCACCTCGACATTCGAAAAAAAGGGTTCTGGCTGCTACACAGTGTGACCTGCTGGGCGGCGAAGAAGGTCCTTAAAAAAGAATTTAAAAATATATAAATTGGGAAATATAAATGTATAAATTATATGTACCATATGCACATAAATACCCCTTAATCTTGTTATAGGAATGTTAACATCTTTGCATTATATTTATTGATTTATCATCTATACCTATCAGTAGCCAAATATTATCACAACCAACGGATAAAAGCTTAAAGCCGCTTATGTTTTAAATTCCATATGAATTCGGTGATTTCTATGACACATTTGTCTGAACACTTTCACACTTTGTTAAATATTCATGTGCCAATGCCTTTACACATCCTACACATTGCAGTTTATTAAAATCCAAAAAGAAAAAAACAGAAATCACTTAGTAAATCCCCGCGGATAGCGAAACAAAATCTATTATTTTAAGTTCTTTATGGATGAGGTCAGCCCTGCTCTTCCTCGAATTCATCCGCCCCGTGAGCCCGGTCTTATCAGCCGCTTACAGTATAATGCCAATCGAATCGGTTGCCCTTCTGGTTGCACTCAGTACTGACACCTGAGCTGGTTTCTAGCCAAACTGAAATAGAGATATATATCTATATACTACTTAAAGTATATACTTATTGTAATATTCAGGAAAACAAGAATAAATTCGGCTTGTGGATAAGTATTATTATAATCAATAAGAAATAATAAAAAAATAACAATTTACTTTTCGCTCTACACTGTCTTAACTGGGATGCTGACCGAAGGTTTCCCTCTTATACAAGTAGACTTATCGTAATTAACTTACCTTCCTTAGCCAACCGTAGATTTATACTAGGTATTACCTTCCTTTATGACCTAATCCGTGGTGACGTGCTAAAAAGCACGTGCTTGGTGTCGCAAGGGTTACTTGAATGTACTAACCCTAGTGCATTAACGTCAAAGAAAAAATGATCTATTTAATCAAGTTTTTATTTTGCAAACTTAACTATAAAGTAACTACAAAGTAATAATATGTTATTTCTTAGTAGAACATTTTTTTTTCATTTACCTATGCCTTTAATTAACTTAAATTAAGTATAACTTTCTTATAATCTTTCGATTTAGTATCCCAAATATAAAATCCCAAGTTGACAACACTGTTTGGCTTCTGTCGTTGCAGGAATGGCCCCCATACCCGCAGAGGGACTGCACCTGTCCAACCTATCCGTGCCGCGGATCATCGACGTGGCCCAAAAGGCGAAGCTCTTCTGCAGCTATGCGATGGGCAATCGGACGCTGAACTCTGTCAAATGGTACAAGGATGGCCTCGAGTTTTTCAGGTGAGCCAACCGTCTGCGGCCGTAAAGCAAATAAAAGCGCTGCTCCACCCCCGCCGCTCAACCATAAAAATATTTTTCGGCATTCGGTTTGAAATAATAAAACGTCGCTTGGGAGTTGGAAGTCGGAGCTGGAGTTGGAGTTGGGTTATTGGGGATCGGTAGCTGGCAGTCGGGAGATTGCGAAATGTGCCGGCGCATTCATGCAGATTTTATGGCGCAAATTGAAAACGTCATGAAACTGCAACAAAGTGAAGGCCCCCCGTTGCCGAAATAAAAACACAAAAATAAACTGGAGTGGGTTGAAAGTGTCGCAACTAATTTAAATGCTTAATTGAAATGGATTTTATGGGCGCCTGCAATTGCGGCCAGGTGGCGCAGTCATATCGGGCCCAAATATGTGCGAAGAGGGCTTTTTATTTAACTGGCTTAATTGTTGCACTCTGCATACCATAGCCGAGCGGATGAGGAGCCCAAACCGAATCCAATGGCCAGGAATTGCAGCCCAGATCCGTGCCCTTCATCCCGGGGCTTAATCGAGCGAGAAATTTTTAACAAAGGTGTGCGCTTGGGCATTACTCTCCTTTTTTTATTTTTTGGTGTTGTTTTTGCAATGTTTTCGTTATTGATTTTTAAGGCCGTGCAACAAATATGTGTTGGAGAAAAAATTATTATTTATGACAAATATCAGAACCATTTAACGGGTTACAGGCTTTGGCAAATGGACTGGGGCGAAAGCACATGGGGAAAAAGCTGATTTAATAAGCAGGAATATGTTTGCGAAATCCTGTGGTAGAGTATTAAGAGATCAAGGCATTATTTGGGTCTACTATAAGTACTTTTAATTAATTTGAGAATCAATGTTGGCCTTTAAGTTAAGTTGTTAAGTTGTTAGGTGGACTTAAAATATAAAGAAATCTAGCTTTTAACTCCAACAATAATATATATAAATTTGGTTAATTTAATTCTATATTTGAACTAACATTTTATGGCTCAGTGCAAATGGGCTTGTAACCACGCCCATCCTTTGCAACAATGTTGCATGTAAATTTGAAGCATTTTCGCAACCACATTCGATTCCAAATTATTGTTTTTGACACATACGCGAAGGCGTGGAATTTTCGGGAAAGGGCGTGTGGCCTCTGGACTTGGCTGCCCAGTAATTTACTGCCGTAGGCAGAGTTGGCTTTTATCAATTACGCTTTTGTGTGAACGTTTTGATTGTGCGGTCTGCACTCGGCTTCAATTATTCATGTGCATTTGACACTGTGGTTGCTTCCATTTGACAAAACAGAAAAAAAAAACTGTCACAAAAGATACACGCATTTCGAGTGTAATTCTGAATTTGTTCGGCCATGCTTTTCTATTTGTTAAATTGAGTGTTTTGGGCAAAGTAAATCGACCACACAATATATTTGCATATATTTGGCTTATACTTTCACACCAACAAAATGTACAGAAATCCAAGTTAATTGTGGGTTTTAAGACAGAAACAATAATAATCTAAGAAATGAAAAGGAATTTTCGCAAATTAATCAATTTTATTTATTTAACTTAGGGTTTTTATCTCTTTTATCCACACAAAGAATAATATATAATATCAAAGGAATGCGGTTATAACATTTTTGTTGCATTTATTGGATAAACAAGCTGGCGTGGCTTTAGCTTGCACATTTTGCCGCACTTAATTGTGCTGTAAGGCGCAATCACAGAGTTGCTTTGGTTATCGAAACCTATCGAACAGCTGTAAGACTCTATTTCCTTTTTGCTTGGCTATCGTAGGCCCTTTCCGGTAGAGCTCGCCCCAAGTAAAATTGATTTAGAGCGAATCCACTATGGTTTAGTGACATTTATTAAAAAAAAGCTTTAATATTCTTCAGATTCTTCAGTTGAAAAGTAAAGAACATTTCCCCCCAACACCGCACTAATTGCAACAGTCAAATGCAACATTTCCTGCATACACACATACTGAAATTAATGGAATTTGAATTCGTATTCGAATTTGAATTTCATTTGTGCTCTGAAGTGGATGCAGAGCTGAGCTGAGAACTGCATAATATTCATAATAAAATCGTCAGCTCTGCCAAATACTGGATACAACTCGATGCCGAAACTGAAATGGAGACTAGAAAAAAGGAGAACTCTTATATGTATATATATAGTTTTTTGCATGATTCGCTCATCAATATTTCATGGCTTCGATTTTGGCGCAGCACTTGACTCTATCCCGTTCTAACACTGCCACGTCTCCGTCTTTGCAGATATTCGCCACTAACGCCACCGACAACAAATTGGTTCCCCGTTAAAGGTGTCACCATAGCCGACGGTTCGCCGCATTGCAATCAATTCATCTGCAACGTGGAGCTGGAGAAGCTGAACGCCCATTCCTCGGGCCAATACCGCTGCGAGGTGTCCGGCGACGCGCCCGAGTTCAAGCTGATCGATCAGACGGCCAATATGACAGTCGGAGGTAGGTGCCCATACGCCCTTTCATTTTTATTCCTCCTTTGTAGAGCAGTAAATGTTCGCCCAATGCGATCTAGGTCCATCTTAGCCTGTACAGTGGAGAGGATATGCTCTTTGTCCGAGAAGAAAGTATAACCCTAAGCCTATTATTTGGTGGAATTTTGTTTATGGAGAATATCAGGTCACTTGTTTTATTTTAATATTGAAATAAACGTTTTAAAATATAAATTATGTATTTGTAATAGTCTATAATATAGAAACAGGAAGTTTCTTTAATAATTTACATTTAAAAATTAATAAAATCCATTTGTAGTCTTCATAACTTTATTTTCTAATTTTAAATACCTAAAGAAAGACAAGAAATAAATAACATTTGTATAAATTCCTAATGATTACCAACTCTTCATATGTTGATATTAAAAACCCCTTTTAAACTGATTTTAATCTCTATCTTAATTCACTTAAATTTCCTCTAACACTTTCCACTCTCGAATGCCCCATTTCGCTCCACTGTCTACTTGCCGAGTGTAATTTTTGTTGGCTGTCTTTGATTTATGTTTTGCAACAGAAAGACAACAAATTATGTGCAATTTTGCAAACACTTAATAAAATTATAAATGGTCTTTGCACGGCCACCGAACCCGTAGATTTTTCGGGTGAACGGCAACTCCCTTTCATTTATCAATGCCACACCGGCGGAGTGTTTTCCGGGCGGATTGCGGAAGGGCGAATCACGGATTACCAGATAGCCCGAGGAGGAGCGTGAGATCGCGGCGGCGGAGGGGTCGTGAACCTAGGGGCAGTAGGCAGTTCAAAAGGGCGTCGCATAAATGCTGGAAAATTGTGACACGCGTCAGCCATTTGTATGAGTAATGATTGTTAATAAATCCTGGCAACCAGCCGCCGCCTCCTCCTCCCATCCACATTTGGCACTGTGCCGGCTACAGTAGGCGCATCCCCCCTGCGACGCCCCGCTGCGCCACCTGCCGCACTGGTGAACAAATTCAACTCAATTGTGAGTTTTGTACGAATCAATTTATAATCTACAATGCGCGGTCGTTTGCCGCTGTCACGTGCTGGGCCGGCCCTAAACAACAACAACAGCAACAATGGCTGTGGCTGTGGCAGTGGCAGTGGCAATGGCAATGGCTCCAACAAATACACCAGAAATCCCGGGGACCAACTCGTTTGCGGCACTTGTAGTTCGGTTTGTTAACGTCAACGCCGTACCGCCGAAAGCGAATGGCAACGCAACGCATCGCCCACCATTTTGATTTCGCTTTGATTGGCAGCGTACATGACGATGAATCCACCCAGCACCCAACACTCTGGCCTACACGGCCACAAAAAATGTCGTATTTCAATTAGGGGTTTTTTTTTTAAACATTAAAAATAACTTCCTCAGCAAATATTCTTTCAATTATTACCTACTTTTTTGAGTATGAGTTGGTAAGGGGTTTTAATGAAAAATATTGTCGCACTGTTGAGGTTAAGATCGAGTTCCCCGACCATTAAAATAGCAGGCCCTCTTTTTGATGCCTAAGTATTACAAAAAATATTCTACATAAAAGTTATTTCTTCTTGTGAAGATATTAAACTAACCAAAATACATTTAAGGTTACCCGACCCTAAAAATACCAAGCACTCCATTTGTGAAAAAAAAATTTGATGGCTTATGACTAAAAAAAATAAGATTCTACTTAAAAGTAATCTCTTCTTATGAACGTTTTGAACTAATCTATAAATAAAATGGAATTCTCAGAATACATTTAAGGTCGCCGACCATAAAAACACCAGGCAATCGATTCGTAAAAAACATTGCCTACTTTTTGGTGCCATAGTATTACCAAAAATTGTATAGAAAAATACTACTTTCTGTACTTCTTATACTACATATCTTTATTATATTATTATATTATTCTCTAGCATTTTTCTTTTGTTTTTTTTTTTCTACTAAATAAAATAAGATTTTATTACGATCAAGGTCTCCGCCCATAAAAATGACAGGATCTCGTTCGATAGAAAACATTGCTTACATTTTGGCGCTCTTTCTTTCTAAAAGGATCTATAAAAAATATTATCTCTCATCTGCAAGCGTTATGATTTCTTACATATTTTTTAGACTCTTTTGAGCCACAAATTTAAATTAAAAAGAAATGTCTTAGGAGGCAACCTTTTATTTAAACTTTTGCCAGACATCCTCAGTCATTTTTTTTCGCGTGCAACAAAGGCCCTTTCCAGCGTTTTGTGGTTGATTGCGGCCAGGAGGAACCGAACCGCCAAAGAGACAGACACTCAGTCAGTCAGACTTTCGGTCGCACGAGATGGCGTGGGCTCTCCAGCTCGGGCGCTACTTTGAAATTCAAATCAATTGATTTCGGTCCAACGTCATTGCGAGGCAAATGGAAATGGCCTGCTTATGTCTTTTGTTTCTAGTTTCTATGCGGCTCAAAATGATTTATTTGTCGCAATTTCGCCGCTGAGCGATTTGTTTCCTTTTGTAGCTGCCAGAGCTGGTATATACATAGACGCTAAATGGAAGGCAGAGTAAAATTCTGACTCGGTTGGGTTCGGTTGGGTTGGGTTTGCGGGGTTCGGTTTTGCGGGCGTCTTATTTATTGACGTTACTTTAAGAGATATTGATTTGCATAATGCGCACTTAAGCATTTGTTTACGCGTAACAATCAAATTTGAATTCGCATTCTCGTATTTGTATTGCGTCTTTAATTGGATGTTCCGAGGAGCCGAGGAGCCGAGGAGCCGAGGCTGGAGCAGAGGGCAGACTGTTTGTGTGCTCGCTATTTGCATGTCAATTTGACTTTTATCTATTCTGCGTACTCAAATAGACAAAGTAAGCCATGCTCAAGTTGTTCTACACGAAGGAAATCCCGCCGGCTAGATTAAGTGCCAGTCAGAAAAGTGGAGAGTTTTTCCCATTTCCCACGATTTGCCTTATCCTCCTATCTACTCCTCTCATGCCGAATGATTTTCCCTGGCTTTCCTGTGCCACAAATGGCAAGCTATCGATTATTAGTTGGCTTTTATTTATGACTTCCTGATTTATGGTGATTGATTTGAAATTGTAAAATATTGAAATATGTAAGTGCAAATGCAAAAGTGCATAAATGTGGTGATTATTGTGGGTAATACAATCGATTTTACATTATGTTTTAATATTTATAAGCTGTGATGCATATCTGTGTGGCTTTTCTGACATCATTTTCTCATATATTTTTGTTAGTAGGGATAATTTAATGATAAATATTTGGGGATATCCTTTAAAAATGTCAAACTTAAGGTTATTAAAAGGAGTTTCTAGCAGAAGAAGCTGAATATGTTATAAAAAATGTTTTTTAAATATATTTATATTTATTTATAATATATTTTAGAAATATATAAAAGATATATAAAAGATCCACAATTTGCATAACCCATTAATACATTATCAAGTTACACTTAACCACAAAACAATTATAAATAATGGCAAGATTTCCATGCAATGAAATTACGAAGATTTTTATTTCTAAAGTTTTTCCAAGAGAGAAGTAGTAGAGAAATAGCATCAAAAAATGCTGTTAAATTTCATATATTGCCCTTACATTCCTTCTCCGGCTTACCTTTCCACTCCGGCTTAGAGCAACAGTGTATGCAATATGCAAAAATAAAAAATCCTGTTTATATATACATATATATGTATATCCATATAATCACAGTGGCTGCATTGTCCGCGCAGCGTGGAGTGCCTTTGGCATGTGCCAGCCCCAGTGGCCAGTTGGCTTCGTCATTTTAATTCATATACATACAGATATATGTACATATATATGGTGTATATATATCCATACAAATCCGAAGAATAAGCTGTAAAAAAATACAATGCCTCGAGGGAGGGCGGCCAAACAAAATAAAGCCAAACCAGCCATGGCATCAAAGTTCATCAACGAGATAGCGGCAAAGTTTAAAGTTAAAAATGTGTCCGTGTGCGGGAAACTGGGCGAAAAACTAAGGGGAAAGTGTTGGGTTAAGTGTGGTTTCAGGGGGGACTGGATGCACGTAGTTTCTGCTATAGCTGGTAGTTGTAGCTGGTGTTGCCCGTTTTTTGTTTCAATAAAGGGCGAAGCGAAGCGAAGCTGTTGACAGACCAACAATCGACTTGGGAATTTTGTCACTAAAGTGCCATCGCCATCGTAACCACCTTAAAAACTTTGTCACAACAACATCAGGCCCGAGAGCAGCGCACTCACTCGCTCCTGTTCTCTCTCGATTTTCAAAACAGCAATCGCCCAGGACACTTTGATGATGCCTGAAACAGGGCAACGGGAACAGGAACAGAAACAGAAACAGGACCAGGACCAGGACCAGAGCCAGAGTCAGAGACACGGGGCATGGGAACAGCAGGGGAACATGGGAAAACAGGATCAGGCCCGGGGGCTTGAGGTTTGCTTCAAACTTTGGCCGGGCAAATATTTTGTCGCTTAGCTGCGTGCCGTGTGTCATCACACTGATTAACTTTGCCAAGTTTGCACAGCTCAGCAGCAGTCGGCAGTCGGGGTATGCCAGGATATGCCTGGATACGCCAGGATATGCCCGAGCAGCGTGTGTCCAAACACTGGCCATAAAACGGCGACTGAGCCGCACTTAATTACTTCGGAGATTTGCCGCATTTTCAGGACAAGCTGGTTACCATTTTTTTCTTGTTGTTTTTCGCACTGAGGGAAAAATACTTAAAAGAATAATATCTGAAATGCAATTAATATAGTTAAACAGCATGGATAATTACTTAAAATTTAATAAAATGTTATGTTCATATGTTTAAAATGTAGAGGACAATGAAAATTAAAATCAGAAACAAACAACTAATGAAACTTAACAACAATGCACTGTACATTAGTTTCTCATTTAATTTCGTACGATTAAATATTTTTTAATGATTTAGTAAGTGATTTTTCTGGTTAATATATTTTTATATTTATAACTGTAACCTGTAACTTTGCTTACTTAAATGCGAGGGTTATGATTCGAGGTTATAAAGTCCCTGACAAAAAATAAATACACTCTCCGCAATGGTTACACCTGTCCAGTTTCGAAATCCTCTACCTGTTTTTGGGCTCGTTTAGCATTCCCACCAACAATAAAATTTTTCCTCCCAACAAAAAAAAAAACCTGATTTTCCTGTTGTTTTTTTTTTGTTTATGGGATGGGATGAGGTTTAGACTTTCGCCCACTGTGAGTATATTTTTTCAATCTTGTTTTTTTTCTTTGTACTGGTACTTGGTCGGCACTACATTGCCATTTTTGGTTTATTTACCCTAGTTGATTGCTTTGTTTTCGTTGAATTTTCATTTTTGGTGTGCTTTTGTTTCACCCGCAATGCAAGTCACACAATTCGAGAGGCCAATTGGGGGCGACGGCCATGGGAGAGCACAGCATGGCCGCAATCATCAACTCAACTTCAACTCCGGAGTCCGGACTCTCCGTCCGTCTCCGCCCCGTAAGTTGTACTTGAAACAGGTCAGAAACTTTCCACCAAAGTGGTTTGTATTAAGTCAATTAAAAAGTTTACAGTCCTGCCTGCCGACTGCCTGACTTTCGATGCCCCCAACCCACAGGACCACACCCACAACGACTACCCCCGGCATTGTCTCTCGGGGGAGAACCTTGGCGTCCTTAGCATATTTCACAAATTTACAGCACCAACATTTATTCGAATCCTGGATTTGTTGTTACTCTGCGGCGGCAGTCGCCATAAACTAAATTACGCTTGTTTTCATCAAAAAACTTTGTCCTGGGCAATTATTTGTTAAGATTAATTAACACTTCAAATAAATATTTGGTGTTGGCGTGTCGGTAATTGTCTAAGTGCTCGACGTACTTTACCATATAAAATCCATTTCTATGGCAACTTGCCTCGGATTTCGGTAGTGCCCACTTTGCAGCTCTCTCTCTAATTGGGATAAGTTTTGTGCCCGAATTGCATTCTGCATTCTGGGTTGGGCCCAAAATTTTAGCTACTCTGTGAACTGCGAACCAAAAATTAAACTTTTCATGCACTTCTGGCAAATAGACAATCATCATTCATTTGGCAATTTAAAAATATTAAAAATGGTTTGAGTGAAGAACCTTTTAAAATGGAAGAGCATGGAAAGCCTTTTTAAATCTATTAAAACTCTATTAAATCATGAAAAATTCAACATTTAAGTGGATTAATCAATAATGAATATAATGCAGTAATGAATTATTTAATAAAAGTAACTCTTTGTTCTTAAATCATTTCAGTTTTACCCAAATATGATCCCTTTATATCGGGAGTGCGACTTGCCTACAAATATCACGATTATCTCGTGGCCAACTGCAGCTCTGAGTGGTCAAGTCCTTCGGCGAAATTAATGTGGTATATCAACAATAAGACGGTAAGTACAGGAACACCAATTTGATCAGTTATCCATAGTTGATGAGCACTCCTACAACGTGGGAAATAACAAAAATGATTAGTAGTTAATTTAAATTGTTTAAAATTTGAATAAAAACTCGAAATCATTATTAGTTTTAGGCGCTTTTTAAATCCGTTTCAACCACTGAATTCTAGATCAGTGGTTCTTACCATTACAGTCAAAAGAAATTTAATAAAGCGGTCATAGATAAAAAAAAAGCTAAAATGATCTGTAATAGGACCATAAAAATATATAATATAATATATATAACTCCAAAAACGTCTAAGTTTAGTTACAAAATGCCAATGTGACCGCACTGATGCTATGCTTTAATTTCGTGGGAGCGTAACCAAAGGCCTTTGCCAAAATCATACAATCTTTTCTGTTTATATGTCGACAGAGGCCTGGCAGAGAAATTTGTTGACCAGCGACATAGGTCCTTGCGGACCACTGTATTAGATCAATAGCAAGTTCTGTGGCACTCCAGTATCAATTAAAACAAGTAAGAAATACTCTACTATGTACTATGAAATATCCGGTACTCTAAGCTTTTTTGTTTAAGTTCAAAGACACAAGAAAATATTCGTAGGAACATGGTTTAGGCTCAGCATGCACTGCCTCCTTATTTTCAAGAACTCCCATTCTTCTTAAGCACCTCGCTCTTTTCCCAGTGTATCGACCCCATTGCATATTTAAGGGGGTGTCAGCGACGTGTTTTGGCGCAGCCACAGGCCCCAGACACATGTCGCACATCAGACATCAGTCGGTCAGTCTCAGTCCTGGTCATCGAATTTGACCAAATGTTGACAGAGAACTGCAACTGGGAATGGAAATGGGACTGTCACCTGGCACCTGGCGTGCAAGTCAGGCCCGTATGTGGTCCGAGATTTGGCTTGATAACTTTCCTCTCCCTCTCCCTTCGTCTTCTCGCCCTTCCATTTACGCTGCCGCATCCGGGCGGCCACAGGCACCTGGGCACAGCCTGCTGCCGCAAGTCAATGAGGTCACCCGCCACTCCGACGGCTTCAATCTGTTCAGCAGCCATCTGCAGCTGCGCCTGCACCTGGACGACCAGCGGTTCATCAGCAAGAGCGAGGTGCTCGAGCTGAGCTGCTCCGCCGACATCATGGGCATAGCGAGCGTGCGGCGGGAGAGCCGCATGGAGACCACCATTCTGGCGCTAAAGGATGCAGGCACCAATCAGCGGCTCACCGAGAACGGATCCTGCATCACGGGCCAGCCAGGTGAGCAGCAACTTCCTAATGGGGAATTTAGCTACGATCAGAGTAAAATATTATGTAATATTTCCAGCCTCCCTGGCCGCCTGGCTACTGAGCCTCGTCCACTTTCTGCGCTGGCATGGCACCCAAAGTTAGTGGCTGGCCTTGACGGGCGTCCTTTTTGTAGCCTAAATTTGCAGGATTCGTCATCTGCCAGTGTCCGCACTCTAGAAAATATTGTGTGACAGACACGGGCGTCCAATCAAATGGATCCTTTGCACCATTTCGAGCCAAGTGAATAGTTAACAAGCCAAGGCAGCAGCAACAGTTGAATTTGTATATAGTCGAAATCGAATTAGTCTAGGTCCGAGCAGGAAGCCAATCCCCCTTCCCCCCCTTGTGAGTGTAATAATGCAACATTTATTTATTTATGTGTGAAATGCAAAGACGAAAAATCAAAGAAAACAAAATTGAAAACTATGGAATATACATGATAATATAGGTATCTAAACGTAACGTAAAATTTGCTACCAAATACGATTATATGTCAGAATTATTTCAAATGGAGGAGAACGATTCGAATATCAACAAATTTACACATGAATATTTGAGCACAGTAAAAAAAAAATGAGGAACACACACAATCAATGGCAAGTAAACTTAATTATTGTATGTGAATTGTTAATTGTATTAAATGATGTATGGGAAATAAATAAATAAAATACAAATACAAAACTAAATGGTATACAACTATTTTAGACTATAGGGTATACAGAGGTATGCAAGAGGGATTACAACTTTCCAAAGTGAGTATTAAATTATTAATTAAATATATAAAAAGCTGATAAATCAATTTTCGACGAAAAAACATCCGGTACGTTTTATCTTGATATTGATTGATATTCCCAAGCCAGAAATTGTGTTTTGGAAGCTTAAAAGTAATGTAAATACAGATGCATGCCTTGGTATAATATGAGAATCCAGATCTTGTTTTTAAAAGCCTTATAAATGTGTATTTTGTAGTAGTAAAATCAGTGTACTTTTTTTTTGTACCATTAAGGGTTCATTCTTATAATTTTTGGACACATTTTTGAGGGTTCTAAAACCACCAGTAATTTGCGGAGCAAAAGTAGTGACAAATATCTGCTCCTTACCTTCCTAACTTTAAAACCTTAATTGTTAAACATTTATTAAACAGAATTCATCAAATCATTTGAACTTATTAAAGGTTATATCGAAAATAAAACATTTCGGAAGAAAGTTTTTTATAATTCCATCCATAATGAATATAAATACAAATTATATTTATAAACCTTCATTTTTACCTTAGCTAAAGTAAAGCTTAATTTGATCAGCCTGACAATTTGTGGACAGAGCTTGAATATATTCAGCAAATTAATAAATATTCTTTAATCTTTTAAGTGCTCATCGTCGATTCTTGGAAAAGTCCTGCCTAGATGCCTCTCAAAATCCGACACAAGAACCCTTAACTCTCACCCTTGTTTGGCCGAAAAGGGACCTTCAACCGAACGCCACTTCCTCTCAATTCCCAAAACCAAATAGGGAGACCAGGATAAGAAAAAAAACACCGCTTATGCCCCTCATTTCCTTTCCTGCAGTCGTTTACCTAACTTATGGCAAACAGATACAAGCAAACAAAAACACAGCAAAATTGAAAGGAAAATGCCAACAAGAAGAAATTCGATTTAGCATCCCCTAAAAAAAAAATATATATAAAAAATAAAACCAAACACTTTACAAGGCAGTGAAAAATATTCAACGCATTAGGACAAATCCGGGCTAAAATATGCAATGGCCAATGGCCGCCGCAGGTAAAAAATGTCGCTGCCAGAAATAACAAGAACAAAAAAAAAAAACTGTCAGGCATTGACCGAAAATTATGCATAATATTGCCTGGGGCTAAAAGGAAATACAGCAACAACGGAATGGGGGCAAACAAAGATAAGTTCCGCCGTCTGTTGGTTTGGGTTCGACTTGAGTTCCAGCTCCGGATCCGGATCCGGATCCCCACCCAACCCCGGCCCACCCATTCGCCGCGGGCCCATTAAATGACGGAAGTAAATAAGCTTGACAAATTTCCACTCATCATTTTTGCATTAATTCTGCCTCCTTTTTGTTTTTTTTTCGTTGGCCAAACCGACAAACCAACCAACAGCCAAGAGACACGGGCGCTGCAGCAAAGCAAAAAAAAAATGTCCTTTGATTAATCAAAAAATTTACCACGGCCAATGGAATGGGATGAAACAACAAAAACAAAAGCAACAGCAGCCACCAACAAAAAGCAAACACAACAAATTGCCAAAGAGGCGCCGGCGGTGCTCTGGTATTTTTTGTTTTTTTTTCGAGTCCAGGACGAGGCGCCAAAGCAAAACCCAACTCAAGCAAAGTAGCACTCGTCAGAGTTGCTCAGGAGCATGCACTTTCAGAAAATATTTGGGAATTTCTATAAAAAAATATGCTCCAAAGAAGCTTAGTTAATAATTAGTTAATAATTAGTTGGGAATTATAAAGCAATGATACATATTTAAAAACGAATAAAGTCTGTATTGCATAAGCAAGGATTCAGTTCTTAACCGCTTTGAAG